>CACRXP010000048.1:391364-401641 GCA_902702965.1 Spirometra erinaceieuropaei | reverse complement strand
ATCCTGGTTTTTGATTCCCATCGAATGTGGGTATTTCCAGCAACAAATGACGGTAGACGTGTTACAAAACACACAAACTAACAGGCTTTCATTGTAGCGTCATATGATCCTATGCCTGCACTAAGATTTTCTAACAATCATCTACCACTTATCCGTAGTATACATTAGGATATCAGGTATTTAGGTGCTGAAAAAAATAAAGGAAATACGCTGTCCCAGAAAGCATCTTTCATATATTTACCTAAATTTACAATGCCATCAAGGAACCCTCATCAGTGTGGAGTTCTGACTATGTTTTAGACAAACATCGGCATTGCTCATGCCCCCGAAAACCAACGCCAACTTCCCGATTTCATGGATTTCGATGTGCAGAATGTGACTGCCGTAGCCGAATTTTATCTCCTATCTAGCGATTTGTCAGAAGGAAAGATTCTGCATCTTGCCGGACTTCTGTTTGATAGTATAAACGTCAGCGGCCTCTTTCAAGAGCGAAGCATTTGGTCATCAATGAATGCTGGGTGGAAAAAGCATACATTAAGAAGACTTGGACAGCTGGCCACGGATGCGGTTTCCAACGATATAGGTGTGACCTGTATCCTTTAGACCAGAACGCCTACCCACACAGCAGCTACGAACTTAGTGAGATTGTGTGATTGAAGTCAAATGAAGAGAAATAATGAGAAAGGTCGCAAATGTTTACTTATTCCTGGAATGAAAAAATCATATTCCTCTTTCTTATTTCGGCCGAACGGGAAGCGATCTAAGCAGGTATAAAATTCAAATGAGAAATAAGTGTAAAACTCGCAAATACAGTAGATGTACTATCTGATGGGAGGTTAATCAAGATTCAAGAATACATTTCCAATTCGAAATGATTTCTTAAGTGGTCTTGTAAGATCAATTATATTTAATCTACGATAGGATGTCAGCTTATTCAAGAGCCAGTTTTCGGCCGCCCGTATACACTACACATTGTAAAAATGTGCCTACTTACGTAATATGCATTTTCGTCGACTATTTTAAGTACCCTGCTGAATTAAAATATATATTAATAAAGCAAGCTTAAATGTTCTTTATTTTCCTCATTTGGTAAAAAATTTCGTCGTCTTTGCAGTTCCTACTCGACGAAAGAGTTTTTCGGTTTTCTAAAAGTTTCTAATTGTGAGACTTTTGCAAAACGTGCAATGTCCAGTCGTACAGCATCCAAACAGCACATTTATTAACGTCGCTTTTAAAGTGTTAACCTGTTCCAAATCCATTGCAAAATTCTGTGAGCCCTTTATGTCCTCTTCATAACACTGCCTGGATATACGTGATTTTTCTTGTGCCAAAGTATGCAGTCCGTAGTTTGGATGCCCTGGATGCATACGTAGCGACAGATCGGAATCAAAATAATGCAAGAACCCAGAAAGTTCTTTACAACCTAAATATGCTATTCCTATAGGCATTAAATCTAAAGACGAAATTCGCTACCCAATGTGTGCAGGAAAGAATACCTTTTCATATAATTTCTATAAGATATTTTCAAATGTGTTAGAGTCATTTTTGTATGGAATGCGATATATGCTAGCGGTCGATATGGGATCCATTTAAAACCCGGCATCTTGAAGTGACGGCAATATCTCAATACCATACGACGTGATAAATAGTTTGAGGATTATACTTAAATACTTAAATATATAAATATATTTAAAAATATATAATGTTAGGGGGCGCTCACCGATCGTTCATACGGAACTCACTCGTTCCGTTGTGCCTTAAGGGCTCTCTCTCGAGCCCAACCAGCAGCCGCGCAGCGGCGCATGATATATAGGCAGAATGCTATTACCGACAAAGACACAGGAGACTAGAATGGCCATTTCTGGCTTATTAGCCGTAGTCAGCCAGCCATACCCAGGCCTGAAGTGTGGAACACTCGAGCCTCGAATTCGCGACCTGTTGACTTCTAAACCAACAGGTTGCGAGTTCGAGGCTCGGGTGTTCCACACTTCGGGCCTGGGTATGGCTGGCTGACGACGGCTAATAAGCCAGAAATGGCCATTCCAGTCTTCCTTGTCTTTGTCGGTAATATAATTCTGCCTATAAAAATATATATATATAATATATTAATTTAATATATTTACACAATAATAATAAATAATATAATAATAATATAATAAGTTTCTGAGTTGCAATACCTTCGATGGGTGCTCAGAGCGAAAAGCTACTAGCGCAACTTTCCCAATAGGTTCATGAGCTAACACGACGAGAGACGCAATTCGCACAGCCTACACTTTTGCGAGCGCCCCCGTACGTGAAGAGCGTCTCGAAAGCTGTCAGTAGCCGTCTCACAGCACTTGGAATTGGAGTTGCTCACTGACCAGAAGCAACCTTCAGGCGCCAAGTAATTTGGCCAAGAGACCCACTGTCATGATAGAAAACGTTTGGAGTAGTTTGCCGGATCTATTGCGGTTGCGGACAAAGGAACTACGTCGGAGAAACTTGGAGATCAATCCGCGTCCGGGCGGTCGGACAGTCAGCAGAAGTGAGAAGGAAGTATGCTAGCTCCCGGGTCGTGGCTAATTCGACGGATCCCGGCCACACCTTCGAGTTTGACGAAGTCGAAATTCTCGCGAGGTGACAACCACATCAGCGCGAGTAGCTTAAGTCATGCTTCTCCGATCCGCAGTGGCTTAACAAGTGCAATGACCTCCGCCTCCATATTGTGGATAGAGTAATTAGCCAAGCGAGGAGGGCGCGGACAATCAATAGTTGGTGATAGCGAGACGAACTTCCCACCGCCTCAAGATCCGACAACAGCGCTGACATTAAGTCAAGCAACGCTTCGGATGCTAACTGACCAGCAGCGAGCGTGACTGAGAATCCGAAACGTCACACGAATAATCCTCTTGTGCCATCAATCGGGTATTTTTCTTCTGAACTGCATACTGAAACCTGATCCCCTGATTCTATCGGCAATTTACTGCTTGATACGCCACACGGGAATGGTGAGGTTTGCGACACGAAAGACAGCACGGACATAAATCGGTCAAGGAGGAATTGTCCTCAGAAATGTTACTGCTAATGTTTGGGAAAGACGATGGGGCTGTAGACATGATGGCAGTTTGTTAGCAGGTAAAAAGGGAATGTCATAGCGCCTTATGAAGCCAACGCAGCAATTGCATTGTTACCCTCGCGAGGCATGTTCTGAGGGCAGAAAGGAAGTAAACCCGGTCAATTTAAAATGCAGACATAACTTTGAACAAAATCTTGCCGTCTTTTTGAACATCAAGTGCCGGCGGATGACTACTTCGAGTTCAACCTTAAACGTCCTTTGGTGTGACTGAGCAGTGCGGATTGCTCATAAGTCACGTGCTGGTTACTTTTTTCACGGTTAACTCACAAAACAACCTAGTGATGTCTTCGTCGTCAGGATGGTTTTCACATGGACAATGATACTTTGCTGTTAGCTTAGACTGAGCACTTCAGTGACTTTGTGTCACGACAGATGCACTGCTCACGACAATTACATAACCCACTCGTCTCCTGTAACACCAAAACATCCTAAAGGTCGAAACATTACTCGTTTTTAGAGATGGCATAGTTCTCTCATTTCTCAATTCTTTAAACTCTAATGCCTCTTGGGGGTGCTTCTTTGCTAGACTGACAGCTCAAATAGAAGTGGGTAGCAAAACTAGCTAATGAACTAACTCCGCGTGTGCAGTTTAATTTCGAATGGTTTGACCATGATCTGGACGGTCCCTAGTTTGATATCCAACGGTCTCGTTGTCCCAATTCCCATTACATACGACAGCTTACGGACTAGGGGTCACCTTTGGGACAGGCGCGGAGCGGTGGGGAGTTAACTATCGCATCGAGTGCAACCACCTGTGAGGAATGCAGCAGTTGCATCTTTTGAAAGCCATCCAGTGGCATACCGACTGCAGCATCTGTGCGACTCACAACCAATATCTGCATTTCGCCTCTGGTGACGGATTCGAGTGTGAATCCGAAACGTCAGGCAACAAGGGAACTCCAGTCGTCTCGCCGGTCTCCAGTCCAATGGCAGAACTGGTCCTACGGGAGTTAGAAGATATAGCCTTCATCCAACATGAGCTGGCATTTCTGCGCCGTTACGAAGAGGACACGCTTACTATCGCAAATAAGGACCTGCTACAACGTTCCAACAACCTGCTCAACGCAATCTGCCCCGATATAAACTTCACTAGTGAAGAACAGACGCAGCAGGTGCCCCTTCTTGATGTACTCGTCAGACGAAACTTTAACGGCAAACTTGAAATGATGGTTTATAGAAGGCCAACGAACGCCAAACAGCTTCTCAGTTTTCACAGCAGCCATCCGGTGGCACACTAACAAGGCTCTGTGAAGACGCTCTCCAAACAGATCCGGAGGAAAGAGCACGTGATACACGTTATCTCTGCGAACAGCTTCTGCACACTGACTATCCGACGACATTCATAAAGTGTTGACTACGCGGTCCCAAATAACAACACCACCAACGATATGACGTTTTTTGCCGTGCATTAAGGGCGCCTCAGAAGCGATCGAGCGCATTGCTGCCGAGCTAGGTGTTGGAAAAGCACACCCTCCGAAGTCACCAAGCGCAGCAGGGTCATGGAAATCAAATACTGATTAAATCCCGAGGCGCAATCTGCGGTAGTGTACGCATCTTGTGCCAAAACTGCCCTTGTAGCTACGCAGGTCAGACTGCACGCGCGTTCGGATGGCACATAAGTGAACATAAGCTAGTTGTGCGACGAGGCGCTGAATTATCACAAGTGGCTGCCCCCACACACACACGAAAGGCGTCATAAGTTTAACTTCGCAGCCACCAAGATAATTGCTCACACCGGAAAAAAACAGACCGAGATGTGATTGAGACCTCGATCCCAGATGAAAACTCAATCGATTTATTTGTCCATCTGGAGACCGGCGTACAGAACCCGGGGCAGTCATCTCCAATCTTGTGCAGTCCACCAGTGATTGGCCAGCTCCCCCTATAATTATCGATTGTTCTGTCGCGGCCACCATCTCTGACGATTAAAACCTGCATGAGTTCGAAAGGCCAGAACAACAAACAGACTGTCCCCGTGCTCGATCAGCCTTCTACACTTGAACAACGTTAGTGTCTCCCCTGGTCGCGCCTCCTTTCGGACCCAAAAGGTTCACTTTTTTCAGAAATGACAGCAGCGATGTTAGCAATTACATGGAATAACCGCGAAAACTCTCTTGCCAGAACCCCATCCGCGTACACCGTTCCGTTAGTGAAGGAATCCCCACCCTGACCTGCTCCAGAGGCGGCCGCATACGCTGGAAAGGAACTAGGCTCAGGTAGCTTGAAAGCAAATGACAGAAAAGCAACTTCTGGAGTAGGAATGTTCACTAGACGATCTGAATAGACAGCAGTTGGAGGTTTAAATTACCGCGTTACAGAGCGGTGGGGGATTGAGGGATCGAGGAGAAAAAGTGAGGACACGAATGAAGAAAATGAAAGATCACAAGTGTTTTGGTTGGTCGTACGCCTGCCCGCCCCTGTGTAGATGCCCCAAAGAATGGTAAGGCATTGTTCACTTGGCCAGTACGACTGACCGTTCCAGGGAGAAATTGTACGAAAACTGCAAAATAAAATAACTGATATTAATGAAGGCTGGAGGGTATTTGAAACATTTCGGGAAAGGGCAACAGACCACTCGATGGCAATAACGTCTCACTCGCCCTGATTGATCGCCGAGTATCGTAACTTTAAGGCATGCAGATGATACGTAGGGAAGAGGAATAACCCGAGGAATAAAGGCCAAAACGAAAATTCCTCCACTAGTAAGGCAGTCAACTGGTTGCGACGCCTAAACTTTCTATCGGAACGATACACTTGGTGGCATGAGGATGCGAAACCGAAGCCGCGTACACTTCCGTACTTTACTGCCGTGGGGCGGGGTGTTTTCACACCCTCATCAACAAACGTCTGATGCAGTGACAGGTCTCCAAAATGACTGGGGAGTTGTCGAGGCTTTGTCGCGCAGCCCAGTTAATTTTGGGGTTTGAGACAGTGCCCAGGCAAGCACACGGCGATTACTGATGCATTGTAGAGGTCAACCCCCGCCTGAGGTCATGCCGGCAATTGTTTACCGCGTCAGATATCCTGAATGTTTGACTAATTGCCCTGGCATGATGGGCAGGCGACTGTCGGAGACCGTGCACGCGTGAGTCCAACGCAGTGGCGCAGACTGACTTACAATCCGACTTCGCTAAGCACGACTACGAGAACAGTCAATAATTCAGCCCTGACAGAGTGTGAAAGCGCTGGAGCACATCAAGGGCGAGACGGCTCGATAAATACTGCAGGCCAGGCGCTTTGACGCCAACCCAAGTACCCGCAGACCATGACCTAGCGCAAGCACATGACACGACACCCGACACCACATCAAAAGGAAGGGAGCAGCGCCAGTCTACGCACCTCACCTCTGATAAGGTGCTCTGGTGTGAGCGTCAGATGTCAGACGAGAATACAAGTGGACTGGAATGGTTGCAAATGAAGATGAGCGTCCCTCTCCGCATAGATGAAGAGACAAAAAGGCGACGACAAATTCAACTGCGGTTACGGCAATTACAATGGTTATACCGGTCAGAGGGCACGCAGGCGAATACACTGACATGAGTTAATTGTCAGGCGGAAAAATTTTCCCTGGCGGCCTCGCACTCATCCTCACATTATAGCTCTGCCCTTGACTCCGTGGCAATCTTGAGTCAATCAGATGACCCGCTTGAGTGCTCGTCGAGGAAAGCGCTACATTTGATGACCGATGTCTCAACTAATAGTCACATCGATCGACCAGTCGCTTATCCAGCCCTAGAGCGGACAAGTTTGCAGAAAATCTGAAGGTTACTTTTCGCAAAAATGAATGTAGTATACGGTGAACTGTCATGCGAATCAACGACTGGTCCCGTAAATCACCCCCCCCCCAGCTTCCTCATCTATTCAATTGACTAACCCTTGCAAACTTTCTACAGTTCGGCAGGTATGGATAATATGAGTCGATCCACGAACCTGACCCGTCAAACACCCATAGGAACCCCATCACGGAGACCATGAAAGTACGAAATAATCAGCATTTGTAGCCTCTGGCCAACGGTGCATTCGCAGTATCGCGACGGGTGGGTCCTTGACGGTAGATTTCTTCCCACCGTCTGGTCACAGGGCTGTTACGCGCGAAACATGCTGATATGCCGGTTTTCGGGCGTATTGTCGGAGGCTGGGACCTAAGACGGTCTTCTCAACCTGTCCTGTTGTCTGCCCCTGTCGCCCATGCCAAATGCCTGACCCGTTACCGAAAGTCAGTAGACACATCCTCGAGCAGACAATATGTGCACAAGGAAGGGCTAACCATGAGACTTTTTAAGACCTTGAAATCTTCATTCATAAAGCATCGTTTCCATCCATTTAGTGAGGCAACATCCGTTGCAAATTTTAATGAGCCCATGTGACTTCTTAATAGGATACGGAAATATATGATTTTACTTTTACGCAAAATATAAAGCCTGTGGTTCTGGATCCCGGGATGCATGTCCAATGGCAGGTCCGGTTAGAGACTATTCGGGAATTGAAGACGTTTGCCAAAGCTTAGAGATATCCGTTCTTCACGAATAAATTTCAAGGACGACATAATTTCCTACCAAATGAGTACGCAAAAGCACATGTTTGTATGTTTTCTGTAAAACATAACATAGCGTAACAAACATACCTTAACCCCTAACTCTGACCACCAAGTATATACCCTAAATAGGCCTGTGGACGTTTGTACCAATTCTGTCGCATCCCCTTTGGTGTGACCAACGGGGTTGCGTGCTTCCAGCGTACCATTGACCACATAATTACGCGCGGGCGTCTAAAGAATATTTTCGTCTACGTGGACAATATCACTGTTTGAGAGAACCGCCTTGCGGAGCATGATTCAACCCTTCGAAAATTTCTTAACGTGGCCGAAAAGTATGGAATGAAGACAAAAGCGTTATTGCTGTCAAACAAATCAAACTTCTTGGTTACATGGTTTCCAGGGGTAACATTAGGCCACATCCGGGTCGTTTACGGCCCTTGAGTGAAATGGCTCCTCTGCAAGATCTTATGTCTCAACAACGAGCCGTGGGACTGTTCGTATACTACTCGCAAGTGATATCTCTTTTTTTCAGATAAAATTCATCTGCTCATCCATAACAAAACTTCCCCTTTACCATTGAAGGTAATGAAATCATTTCTGGTTATTAATGAGGAACTTGTGAAAGCCACTGTTCAGTACGATACCCCATTAGCTGTCGAGACTGAGGCTGCAGACGCCGCAATCGCTGCCACACGGAATCAGAATGGTCGACTAGTAGCGTTACTTTCACGGAGCCTCTCCAAAGTCGGTAGGCAAATCCTCCGGGAGACACGATGTGCACAAGGAAAGGCTAACGCCCACGTTTCTCGCCTTCCAGGAACAGCAAGTAATGGTGTGGGCGTTTGTAGTCGGCTGAATGGAGGCACAGTGCGCGTGCTAACTCGTGAAATGTTAATCAAAATTCTGAAATGCGCCACCGATTCCATAGCAATACTAAAGTGAGATTTTAATATTTATTTTCATGCAGCATAATTCCGAGATGTTTCAGCCGCGCTGGGATGTCCGAGTACCAGTATAAATCACACTTTGTAAACAAAAGTGGCTACATAAATAGTGTGAGCTTTTCCCAGTGATTTTCGATGCCGATTTAAATTTATGGCAGGATCCTACATCGTAGCCGTACCTGTTAGGGGTTAGGGTTTAAGGATCAGAGTTAGAGGTTAAGGTATGTTCGTTTGGTTGTTCTACAGAAAACATACAAACATGCTTTCGTGTACTCAATTGGTAGAAAATTATGTCGTCCTTGAAATTTATTCGTGAAGAATGGATATCTCTCAGTTTTGGCAAACGTCTTCAATTCCCCAATAGTTTTTAACCGGACCTCCCAATGAAGATGCACCCCGGGTTCCAGAACTACAACCTGGAGTCAAGCGTAAAAGTAAAATCACAGACTTCCATATCCTATTAAGAAATCACATGGGCTCATTAAAATTTGCAATGGATGTTACCTCAATAAATGGATGGAAACGATGCTTTATGAATTAAGATTTCAAGGTCTTAAAAAGTCTCATGGTTAGAAACGTCCTCCAAACTAAAGAATACCATTTCTTCAAGTCTAAATTATGAAAAAGACGTTATTTGCCTCAGAATTAGTGCAAAAAGTACTATTTTGTGCATTTTCTATAAATGATCGAATTTGTAGGGGCATCGATACAACCGAGGGAAATTTATACTACTCAAGTTATCATTTTTCATAAAATGAGATTTTATCCAACGACCGGAGAGGGGCTAGTGCCGAAACCGACATCGTGCTGTGGCCAAAATACCGCTGGATTAAGCTGCCTTACAATTAGTATCGCAGGCCTACTGAGGCAATCTTTTCGAATCGGAGACGCGTTTTAGAAACTGCTCTGCCACGGCGAGTGAGTCAGTAGACTTGCAGAGATAAACAGAGGAATATCATCATGCCCAATAGAAAGACATGTGAAATAAGGCAGAGGCGGTAACCGACCTCTTGTTCAACATCCTCGGCCGCCCTTGGTTGGATGGGTAAAGATTTCATCTAAGAAGGCACACAAGAAAGCAAGCTTAAGCAGGTGGCAAATGCCAAGGTTATTTAACGCGAAATAATAAACAGAAATACTCAAGGAAAAAGACGACATGGTTGGTGCCCTGTTGGGGACCTCAGCCACCCGAACGGAGGTAAGCACGAGTACCCATAAAAATAAGTCCTTCGGCGAAGTACTTTGAGAACCACCGATGTGTGTGTAGCAATCCCAAACCCTTAGCAACGAGTGGGTCATAGGAGGGTGGCCACTATGGGGTTAGGGGTTTTAGGGGAAGTCCAAAATGTGACGATTAAGGATATTGATCTAATGGCGGGGGCCAGTTAATTGCGAGTTAGAAATCCTACTCTAACACAGAGAAGATTGCCGGGGGTTGGCAGTTTGCCTGTGAGTCAGAACGGTCAGGCGTCCGTTTTGGAACGGGCGAGTGGCGGTTTGCTGACTGCACGTGTCCAAAACACACAATGCCCAAAGTGGGCGGGAGAAGAGAGCAAATAGGAGAGGAAGGGTAAAGAGGGGAAGAAAAAATAAAAATGGTAGTGATAGTGCGAAGAAGCAGAAGAAGAAGAAGTAGTAATGATGATGATGATGATGATGATGGTGGTGGTGGTGGTGGTGG
>CACRXP010000048.1:341932-368432 GCA_902702965.1 Spirometra erinaceieuropaei | reverse complement strand
ATTTGGGGTCGAATGGTGCCTTTTCAAACCCCAGATAGCGCGCGGATTTTCGGAAAAGTGACTCTTTACCAAGATCGGCATCTTCGTGTGTGTCTTTTGTGCGGGCTATCTGGAAAATAAGGAGCAAACGATGTTTAAAAACTGGTCAGAAATTACAGTACTTCAAAAAACTTCCTGAACCACCTTTGATCAGACATTCCTCAAACTACTAGGCTTGCTATCTGAAAAACTGTTGCCCCACATTGTCCACTCTTTGGTGGTGACAGACTTTCCGTAACCGCAAACATCAACGCAAAATATATCAAAATATATCTTTGTATAACAAATTCGCATCTCAAGAAATCTCGCTAAACTTCATAAAACTAACAGCTGAGACGACAGCGGTGTCCATGAACATGCATTGGGAAGAAATCGATTTCAAAACGCCTTGTAATTATGAGAGACGCGAAAAATTTACTGGAACGGACGACTCAAGAGAAAAACTTACAATGGTATAGTGTGGCGGTACCCTGTGAAGAGACGTAAAGAAGGCTACACCAGTTATAGGCGCGGGCGGCATACCCTTCAGTGTCGTAAGTGTACGAGCTTCGACTTTATTTTGTCTTGTTCGTTCCAAATTCAGCTTAGTAAAAGTTTGCAAGGAAAGCCTTCATGAATTTTTGATATATTTTCTCAAATCTGGCTGCCTAAGTTTGTTTCGACTTTCAATCGTTTTCTGCAACAACTTTGTAGTGGTTGATGTAGATCTTCATAAATCGACGCTAAGCAATTCGTCGGCTCAGTCGTTGCTCAATATTTGACGATCCCTAATTGGGCACCAATGTCGTTATTTACGTGAAGGTTGATTGTTTAGAGAGCTTTCGGCATGGCCTATATGGTTTCGATTTTAAGTCGTTTCTATGCTGTGATTTCTGGTGCCATCCCTGGAATAGGTTTGGCTAGACATCAACCGCAACAAGACATTCTTGAGTACGAGTGAGCACTAAAGATTTGCGTTAACTACATATGAAGACAAGCATGTAAGTCGGCTCATTTCTGAGACTTATTGGCAGGAAGTCGCGCTTGTTGCTACTGGACTCCGCAGAATGCTATTTCCATTGATTTTGATCTTCCGATACTGAAATCATCACATGCCTATCACGCATATAGATTGGATGACTGTATGAGGAGGTTTTCTGTGCGCAACAACGATGTGAGTCATTCTGCCATCGTAAAGTCTCGTGTGCAATTTACTGAATGGTAGAACGTGTCCTAAAATTATGACTTCAATCATTAAAATTATGTAATCCAATTCTCGAAGAACGTCACAGTAAACCCAGTTTGGCGCTCCCTTTAGGAGTATACGGAAGTACGTTCTATCAGGTTAGGAAGAAACTACTTGCCCTGGCATGAAAGGCCCACATGATGTTGTTCACGTTCACCAACCGATAAAAAATACTAGGAGCACGAAAAAGAGTGCCATGCTAGTTTTACGGCTGAAGCTTCTCGAATGGTCTCAATGTAGGACGAAGTATTTATTGTTGAACTAGATGGAATAGGCATTGAAAATGCATTTTTTCTTTGTGTATATGCATGTGTACATATAGTTATATTTCGAAGAAGAATGAGTCCTTTAAGAAAATGAACAAACTTTATTTCGTAAATTTTCGAGTCTGGTTCCCCAACCCGTCTTCAGACGTGTAGTAAGTGTGAAGAAACAGTCAAAATTTAAACAATGCCGAAAAAATCGATATTGCTCTGTCATGACTGAGGATGGGTTAATGCTGTGGGCTGATGTCACGTCTTGATTGGCTATTACCTTTTCCATTTTTCTTCGAGACTTGTGTACATGGTATCAAGGTCGATGCGTCGATTGATGCATGAATCATCAGAGTGAATGGCCTCTAGGAATTCTCGGCCTTTCTTATATGGGCAGGAACCGACAATGCGTGTTTTATCCCAAGCGAATTTGTGCCCTTTTTCAAGAGTATGCATGGCGACTTGGGATAAGTGGTCCCGCCTCTTCACTGCCAATTGTTGTTCATGAAGGCGTGTAGAGGCAGATTTTACGGTTTGACCACAATACACTGCATTACAAGTGCCAAATGGAATCTTATAGACTACTTCTTTCTTATCCAAATAGCCAACCCTATCCTTAGGGTGTACAAGCTGATTTCGTAGCGTGGTAGTCGGTTTGTGAGCCACTTGTATTTGGTGCTTCCTCAGGTGACACATTTTTAATGTAGGGAAGCGTTCGCCAATGTTTTGGTTTTGGTGTCTGATCGGAACAATCTAGTTCCTTCTCTCTTTCTTTTAATTCCTACTCTTTCATGCATCTGCGTGCAAAATCTCTGGGGTAGCCGTTTTGGGAAAATAGGTTGAATAGATAATTGAGTTCTTCTTTGTAACCTTCGTTCTCAGAGCAATGTGTCTTTGCTCGATTGAGTAGGGTCTTAACAGCACTACGTTTGTGAGCCATAGGGTGGTTGCTCTCGTAATGTAGGATAACTTCCGCGTAAGTTTCTTTGTGGTATACTGATGTCTGGAATGTCCCGTCAGTTTTTCGCTGTACGAGGACATCAAGAAATGGGAGTTTGCCGTTAGCTTCTCTATGAAGATTGAACGTAATTCCCGGTAGTGTTGAGTTGATAGCTTTATGCAGAGTTTCTAGCTGATCTCTCTTGAAGATGACAAAGGTGTCATCGACGTAGCGTACCCGCAATTTGGGATTGAATAATGGTAAGGCCATAGCCTCTAATTTTTGCATTGTGACTTCAGCCAAAAATCCAGAAATAGGTGACCCCATGGGAGCCCCTTTCAGCTGTCGATAACATTCATGTGCGAACGAGAAGTTCGTTTCCAGACATAGGCCCAAGCGTTCAAGCAAAGCAGATGCAGGAACATCCATTTCGTAGGACTGTGAGAGTTCTTCTGTGCACTGCCTTGCCAAATCGAGTGGTATGGACGTGAATGGAGAGATGACATCGAACGACACCATTATCTCATCTGATTTAATAGTGAGTCAGCTTATCTTATCTGGGAATTCAACTGAATTCTCGATTGAAGTCTCACAATCCTTTGTTAAGGGATGGAGTTTGTGGAATAGCCATTTAGAGATTTTGTAATTCGGTGCACCGATTAGTGATACTATCGGTCGCAATGGTACGTCAGGTTCGTGGACTTTCGGTAATCCATAGATTTTAGCGATTGTTGGTTAAGTTTGTCTCAGGGATTTCGCGATTTCTCCTGGTAGTTGTTTCTTTCCTGCAAGAAGTTTCAGCACTTTATCAATGGATGAAATTTGTGCTTTGGTGGGGTCAATGGGGAGGGGCAAAGAAACGACGTCAAGACACTTGGATTGGCAAACGTTAAAGGCGACTTACGGGTCAGAAGTTCAATAATGAGGGAGTTTGTTATTTTTATGGAATACGCTTTAGGCCACGTGATTATTTTAGGCAAATTAAGTGATAACATCCCAATCAATAATGTTTGAGCGAGAAGTCAGTTGGCAGACATGTTGATCTGCGACTTTTATTACGCAGTTTGTGAGGAATCATTATGAAGTCAATTGGTGTTTGTTTGTCTGTTACGGTTCAAATGTAGTTGAGCCAAACATTTTCAGTAACCCTCAAAGACAAACTTAAAAGGGTCGTCTTCCAAGCACAAATTTAGATCTGGAAATCGTCCACGTATATTTTTCTTTATGCACACATTTGCGTCCGCCTTCATTAAGCAGGCATGCTAGCAACAACAGTGACGTTCGGACATTTTATAGATTCTTCAAAAATATTGGAAAGTGCGCATTGGGCCCACACCAAGGGTGTTTGATAAATTTGCACAAATGTTTTTTTAACGCAACACATATTCTACGTATACTTCAACTTATACATGCTCCAGGTTGAATACTTGACGGAGGTCTGCTAAAATTTAACGATTTCAGAAAAGGAATGTGTTCAAATTAAAATCATCTGATATTTCAATTGTCATATATTTTCGGCCGTACGACTAAATTTGTTGAACACGATGAAAATTCATAAGTCTTTCAGCGTAAATCATGCCGCAGGTCAAACCCGAGCTAATTATCGGAATCAAGCTTTCCAAGTCTTATCCTCATTTATTAAGTCAGCCACTGAAACTGAACTTAATCAGGGACTTCGTTCCTATTCTTATCACGCAACTGCAGGTTAGGGCGAAAAATCCACTGCTGTTCATGTCTACCACATGCTCCAAATATGTTGATTGGAAGGATACTAGGATAAATGCAATATCAAATGTCTTTCCTGCGAAGTTAACGCATTCACCTGTTTCAGTCTAGGACGCGTTGGAACTTGGCAAACTTGAAACGCAAATAATCGTCGCTCAGCTATTGTTGTAAGTATTCCCAAATCCTTTGGTCAGTAACAGTGAATATGTTTTTTGCTAATAACATTGCAAACTATGGCATTTAATGTTAGGTCAACCACCGTACTCTGTCAGTCGAGGGTCCTCCAAAAAATACACCAAAGTTCGCTCTACCAGGTTAGGAAGCAACTCCTAACCCTGTCGGGGAAGGTCAGCTTGACATTCCTCACAGTTAGGAACCATAGTAGGGGCATAAGGAAAAGACGGGTTATTTATTTTGAGGACGTGAATGCTTATTAATGAAAATGTGAGATTACATGCCAGCTTGATTATTGAAGTCTCTCGAATGGCCGCAACGTAGAAGCACTCGTTTATTTCTGGATCAGGTTGAACAGCCATTTAAAAGTATGTTTGGGCGATTGCCCTGTATCGAGCGCGAAATCTCTCAACTAGGATATCCTCCAGGTAGACGCTACCTCAAGTATGCGGACAAAAGTTTCAGGCTTCATTAGGGATACATATAAGGACCGCATGAGCAGTTAAGCAAAGCCGACAGTGTTAAAAACTGAGATGATTAACTAGTATAATTAAAATCCACCCAAGGTCTGCAACAAAAAATGATTTTAAATACGCGTGCAAATTCGCATCCAAGGCAAGTTCAGGAACATTTTCTTGGGGTTAGGAATGCATTTATGAAATCGAATTTGTTTCATTGAATGATTAATTTTTGTGTATTACTGCTATATTTCAGAGTGACCTGTGGACGCAGTGTTAACGAACTGTTCTTTGAGGCGTTTTAATTCTCTTTTTTGATTTGTTCAGTGGTCTCTGAATTTATATTTAATATTGTCAGTGTCCGCAAATACACATTTTAAATGTCTTAGTAAGATATAATAAGCACCTATTCAATCCACGTGAAACCATCTCAGCAATGGTTGAATACAAGCATCTGCTGACAAGTGACTGCTGTAGACAGCTTTCTAGGGAGGCGTGTCGAACAAACGTCTATTTTTGTAAATGGCCTTAAATGTGCGCGTTCGGCATATTAAATATACCACAGCTTATTTTAAATATGCAAATTTCATTTCAGAATAAACTATTTCGAAACGAGTACTTATAATGTGTGCTGAACATGGTTAGAGTTATTCGAGTGGTTTGTTTTCCCGCAGAGAACTTTTTTATATAGGGTCTGCGTGGACGAAAAAAGGCACGGAGCAAGCGCATTTAAAGCAGATAACATGCTCCAGTTCTTTACATCACATTTCTGAAGGGCTTACTCTGATGAATGAGTAAATACCAAAGATAATGATGGGCAATATTTCCCATAGCCACCCTTCAAGCCGTTTATTTAGCGAGGCGGACCATGTGATGAGGAAAGAAAATCCAAGTGTAAAGTTTTACGTGTGACGGGGACTAGATATCGAGGACGAGCGCAGCGATTTGCATTGGGATCTTGCGGAAGAGAAATGTGAGTCAGGAAACTTGACGGAATCCTGCAATCTGAAAGTGGTTAGGGTTTAATTGTGCTAACGCCGTTTGCAATTCACATATGTACTCGGAAAAGGAATTCCACCTATCTGTTCCGAGCCGTGAGAGCGATGCTTCTTCCCAGTACTAATTCGAATAGTCTTGGTCGAAATAGAAAACCCGTATGATTTCAAAACGTCAGACATTTTGTCTGTCACAAATTTAGACCTATCGAACTAACTTTACTCATGTCAGTCCATAAAGCTCAAACTCCTACTGAACCTGTTTCGTAGTAGTGGTTATGGGTACCACTGACTTCACTTCCCGTTAACGTATGAAAACTGACAAAAACGACAATAGTGCATGTCAGTACCTCCGCAACGTAACGGTTTTATCAATACCACATTCTGTAAGGGATTGTTAATTAAAAGATGACCTTCTTCAGCGACATGATAAGTTTCTTGCGACTCCGGTTCAGACTGCTTGTTAGCTGAATTCCAGCTATGCGTTCTCGTTTCCATTAGAGCCTGAAGGCTTATAAGCTACAAGGACACGACTGCGTTAAGTGCACTGACATTCGCTGTGGCTGCCATGAGCTCAGCGACCACTTATTCCTCCCTGAAAGTTATTCCGACGTATTTAAACGCGATACTCTACCATGTGAACGAGATCACTCCATGAACTGCGAGGAAGATGAGAAAACGGCCACTGAGAAGAGCACCCTGTGACAGGTAAATGTGAAGCAGATACCAAACGGAAAGCAAGAAACGGCAAAAACCAATGCATACAGTTCTTTTTATATCATTCGTCCGATGACCAAAGTATTTATAATTATTTCACAACGTGGACGTAAAATGTATTTAAGCTGTATAAGAGGACTTGTCTCCTGAAGCTGGAGGCCTAATGGTGAATAACGGGTGAAAGAAACTGGGAAAGTGTACGAGGTAGCTACAGTCAATGACCGATCTCATAAGATGTTAAAATACTACTAAAGTGCAGTTGTGGAATCGACTATCATGTAGCGTAATCAAAAGAACTTATCTCTCAGTATCCTGTTTCGAACATGAAGTCACGTATAGGTATTCCTGCCCAATATGTGGCTCCTCTTCAGGAGCAAGAAACACCTTTTTCATAGCGAAGTCCTTCGAGAATATCCACACTTTTTCGTCTTGAACAAATGCAGCTACCTCTGGCTGGTATCATAGGATATTCGGTGCTTAAGTCCGTCGTTGCGACGCTCTCTACTCCTTCATCGCGAAGCACAGCAGGGAGGTGAAGCTGGTCATTCCGAAGTTCCGAACTGTCAATTAGCATGCCCCATTTGACTCTAATCACACCTTTACGTCTGCAGCACCCCAAATCGCAGACGTTTCCTTCTCGAGACCGAAACACGGATCAGTACAGTCCCTCCTAATCAAATCGACTACCACTGCTCCGATCCCGATTTTTAACTCTATGCTGTCAACTCTTTCTCCATCTCCTCGTTGGGTGCCTGCCGTTCACACTGTACATCGGTCTTCGTCGTTTATTCTCCTGAATATGTGTGACTGTCGGTGTCCCCATTCAATCCTCTTCTCGGACATTCTAACCGAGTTGAGTCTTCTTGTGGACTGCCGGCGTGCCGGCGTGCCGGCGCGCAGCTCAATTTCAAAGATAAATGAAGCTCTGCATTTATCTGGATATTCTTAAGTAATTACTACCTGTTTTTTACTTGTGTCCGTTTTAAAAGTCGCCTTTCTATATAAGGTAAATTTTTTCCCAGTTTGTTTGACAGTCTGGCAAAAAAGTCGTATTTTGTAAAAAATCCATTGTAGTGAATCCTTTCCCTACTACCGCTTTCTAGTTTTCGTAGTAAAAAACAGTAATACTTGCTACTCAGTGCGCGTTTCCGTTTTGATCCTTCTTCTGTAACGAAAAACTTTTTTTGTCTGTAATGCCCTGCAGAGCACGTGCTAAAAGGCGAAAGCTTGCGGCCTCCCCACCGTCTCTGGGTGCTAAAATCGTGACTGAAGGCATGGCAGACGCCAGCGTATGTTCTTCGCCGTCTGCAGATCTGATTAGCTCACAAATCCCTTTAGTACATATAGAACCTCTCGACCCTTCAGTCGTCCAAAAATACGCCTCTGCTAGTCGTAGCAAGCCATCAGCCGGCGAAATAATCGATCAGCTGATTTATGGAGACGTAAACAGCACTTCTGAAAAAGTGCTTGAACAAGCTTTTAAACTTATTGGGGTAATAAGTTCGGAAACTGAGGAACGAATTAAACGCAAGCATAATTTCTTACTGCGAAACATTCCGATCCACTTATCTGCTATGGACGGAGCGCATTTGTTCCTAAAAAGTTGTGGTTTGAGTTTTAGTGTCGCACAAGCTAAGCGACTTCGCTCGCTTAGTCCTAATGCGCCGATACTAGTTTCCCTATTCTCCATGATAGAAGTCGATTTTATCTTGTCGAGTAGGGAGATGACTAGAGACTTCTGCCGTAAATGGCGCTGCTCCGTTTCGCCAGACCTCACATCCCTGCAGCGAAGACTGAATAAACTGAAATCGGCAAAAACCAACACCAAGATAATGACACCTACTGTCAGTCTGAATATGTCCTCTACAACACCACTTGCGGCATCTGCAAGTCACGGCATAGTCAATTCCGTAGGGAGTTCGACTACTTTTAATGCTGACCTCTTTAAACACACCACCACGCCTGGTATAAACACGCCTCTATCGACTCCCTCAGCAACCCCTAGTAAGCCTAAGCATGTGCCTAAGTCAAAGGCAAATCCAATTGCCGTCTCAGCCACTCGGACCCCCAATAAATCCAGCACCAGTATAAAATGTTATCCTCCACAATCGGCTTACAGTGCCTCAAATACCCCGACACAAAACGTAGCGGGTTCGCAACTGCCTCCCAGCCCTCATATCAAGGCAGTTAGGCCGAATATGCCGATTTTCCCACCGTTTAATAGACCTCTTGCTCCAATGGAAACAATGCGTCTCCCACCCCCTAACTTGTTTCCTCCACGTCCGTTTTACCAATTTATTCCTCATGATAATGTCCATACTGAATCAGTTAATTCATCCGATCCTCAGTTTTATCCCGGCGGGAATACGTTGCAGTATCTGCCCCGCGGATTTCCAGCTGAAAATAAGTTAACTAACAATAGTTACAAGTTTACCTGCCCGTCATTCCCTCCCCCATGTCCTACCCCTTTTTATCCACGTCAGAACTTTTTGATGCGACAAAATTTTTTGCAGAACCGGATGGTTGCATCCGGACCGTTTGCTCCGTGGGCGACCCAGAACTGGACGATGTAGCCCACCTCCCTCAAAAACTAACAGCCTTTCCCTTCAAACTATTTGTTTTAAATGCCAGATCCTTGCTTAATAAGATGCCTTCGCTTCAGAATCAGGTGTTCGTCCACTGTCCAGATATTGTTTTAGTAACCGAGACGTGGGCATCAGCCTCACTAGTTAAATTCGAACTCTCTCTTCTAGGCTACAATTGCATTCGAAATGATCGCCAAGATAGCCTTGGTGGGGGCGGCTGCGTCTACGCTAAGCAAACACTTACATGAATGAAGGCGAAATTTCGAGTTCCAGGTGTATACATATTTGAAGAAGAAGAATCGAGCACCGGAACAATTCGTTTATTATCCTGAGCCCTTCGTAGTCACCTCCAGTCGTGCGACGTCGGTCGATGATTGGGTCTACGTGCCTTATAACTGCCGCTTGTCCTGTTTCTGCCACTACCTCTGACGATGGACTCCTGTACGAGTCTGAAAGCTCAGGATAATAAACGAATTGTACCGGTGCTCGATTCTTCTTCTTCAAAACACTTACAGGTTTGCCGTTGGACCTCCCGCATTTTTCTGCAGTAGAATGCAGCTGTTGGCTCCAGGTTGTCCTCAAAAATAAGTTATCTTTGCTCGTTGGCTGCGTCTATCGCCCTCACAACGCAAATGACAATTTTGATCGCTTACTCTCACAGGCATTTCATGCTGCCGCCGACTTAAGTTTTAAGTATCAATTGGTTGCGGGTGACTTTGATCTTCCCGAAGTCCGCTGGTCTCCGCCTTCAGGCCCCAGAAGGTTCGAAGACATTCTTGAGGCTGTAGATGTTGGGATGTGGACTCAGGTTGTCGATTTTTCCACCCGAGGCTCAAGTATACTTGACTTAATTTTCTGTAGAGGCTGCTTGCCATCGTCAGTGTCATCCCTAGGCTCACTGGGGGGCTCAGACCATGACATAGTTGTTTCAACGTTGGAATTCCAGGCTGACGAAATGTCGTCCCAAAAGTATAAATTTTTCCGCGATTTCCGATCAACGCGCTCAACCGAATTATTAACACACCTTAATTCCTACGACTGGACTGATTTCTTCCTTAGTTCGGATGTAAATGTTTGCATTGCAAATCTGTGCGAAATTTTGAATCCACTTATTTCTCGTTTTGTCCCCAGTGAGAGAATTATTAATGTTGGGGATGAGGTTTTCCTACCCTTACCCTTCCGTCGCAGATTGCGCAGGCTTTATCGTCGTTTCCATCTTCAGAACGATGTTTCTGTCCTGCCCTTGATTTGTGATATTTTTGATCGAGGTAAGATATTGTCTGAAGAAAAACAGCTAGCCGAAGAGGTCCAGTTTACCGAAAACCATTCGTTAAGTGTCTCGAAACTTTTCTCTAGAAAAATACGAACTCACCGAAGGACGCAGCATCCTATCCTCCCAGACGCTCACGGAAATCCCATAGTTGATGCCCAGTTAACCGCGGATAGCTTCAATGATTTCCTGTCCAAAACATTTATTGAAGACTCGACCACTCCGCTTCCGACCATCCAGTCATTGACCGGGGCAGTTCTAGAAACTATAACTTTCAGTCTGTGTGATGTGACTGTTGCGATTCGGCGTTTTCGTCAATCTTATAGTCCAGGCCCTGATGGTGTCCCAGTAAGCATTTTAAAAGCCGATGCAAACACGATCTTCCCATCCCTCTTATGCAAGATATTTAATCTTGCTCTTGAAAGTGGAACTTACCCTACCTTGTGGAAGGAATCACACATTTTGCCCATTCCAAAGCACGGCAAATCTACATCATTTGATGACTTTCGGCCAATAAACACCCTCCCTGCAGTTTCGAAGATCTTAGAGACATTGATCAATGATAAGGTGATGTTCCACTTAACAGGGAATAACTTACTGAGTGCTGCTCAGCATGGATTTCTCAAAGCTCGATCTTGTGACACCTGTCAACTCTCTTTCTTTGACTATGTTCTCCAATCTAGGGACAATGGTTTTGCACTTTACACAGTAAATTTCGATTTCACTAAGGCCTTTGATCGTGTTGACCATGCTCATCTTCTCTTGAAACTGTCCCCTTTCGGAATAGGTGGCAAACTTTTGAATTTTATATCCTCTTACCTGGGCACTCGTACACAACGAGTTAAGATTTCAAATACCATCTCCAACCCCACACGTGTGAGGAGTGGAGTCATTCAGGGTAGTGTACTCGGCTCGCTTTTATTTTGCCTTTTCGTTAATGATGTACTTGATTTATTTCAGAATGGTAAGCCTTTCATGTATGCCGATTATCTTAAAGTTGCATGTCGATATAAGCCGGCAGATCGTGACATCGTGCTTGAGCTCCTAAAGAGCGATCTACAGGCTTTCGCCCAGTGCTGCCGCACATGGTGCCTTTATCTCTCTTGGCATAAGTGCTCAGTCATGATGGTTGGCGACGACCGCCAACCTCAACTAAGTATTGAAGGTCATGCCATAAATGTGCCCAGGATTATTAAGGATCTGGGCATATCATACTCCAAGATTCTCAATCTCTCGGAGCACTGTGCCTTGATAGTCTCCAAAGCACGTGGAACGACCGGGTTTATCCTCCGAAACTTTAAAACTAGGGACATCAGAATGCGCCTTTACAAATGTACGTTAGACCTGGCCTGGAATACTGTTCGTTTTATTAAGCCTCATGCGTGCTACTGAGCGGAAGAAAATTGAATCCGTTCAACACTTTTTTATCAAGAGAATTTTAACCCCAGAACACCGACATTTGTCTTACCAAGAACGTTGCCGACTCACACGCCTTGGTCCTTTCTGGTTCCGTAGATTACAAAAGGGACTATTTTTTCTATTTAAACTCTTATATAATCACACATTTACCCCACTCACCTCTTTAAGGCATCATATCCACCCACGACATGACAGTCACCATGAGGTCTTCTTATTTTTGCCTCTGGCACGTGGTGTTAAATATCGTCGGTTCTTTTCTGTAAATGCAATTGCTATTTGGAATAAACTTCCAATGAGTGTGAAAACTCTGCAAAATTATCCTTTATTTAAGAGAACTTTTACTCGATGGCGTTTGTGGTCTCTGAACACTATGGCCGGTCTCACCAGCTGTTCCTCAACGCCTCTACTTTGACTATCCCCAACTTCATGAAAGGAATTTGACGTCCGATAATCTCCGATACCGTGCAACCTCCCCCCTTCTTGACGGTCGATATTCTACCACCGTCGGCAGTTTTTTCTCCTGAGCCCTCCAAACCATAAACCCACCATCAACTATATTTTATCCCTTTAGCTCAGGAGTTTTTTTCACTGCTGGTCGGATTTGTGTTTAATCGCTTCCCTTGACAATGCCTGTAAACTGGCATTAAATAAAAATTTAATTTAATTTGATTTAATATCCCCAACTTCATGAAAGGAATTGACGTCTGATAATCTCCGATACCGTTTGACCCCTGCCCCCCTTCTTGACGGTCGAAAATCTACCGCCAGCAGTTTTTTCTCCTGAACCCTCCAAACCATAAAAACCACCATCAACTATATTTTTATTCATCAGGACTTTTTTTCACTGCCGGTCGGATTTGTGTTTAATCGCTTCCCTTGACAATGCCTGTAAAATGGCATTTAATAAATTAAACTAAATTAAAACTCGAAGAGTTGCAGTAAACGGACTATTTTTAGAGGTCTCTTCGTTTCTTCAAAGTTTTGTTTGAGGTGTTTGTGTAGGACATTCCGTGCCATGTCCAGCGGGATAAAGGTGGAAAATGGAAACACTCCAAAGGAAACCAGAATGTGATCAGATCAAGGAGTCCTTTCATGGATGACGCCATGAATTGTGGCGCCGAATTGATGGAAGACCTCGGGCCCTCTCGGTGGAATTTAAGTTTTTGGGACCTCCATTTCGATAGATTGTAAATGGGGCTGACTTTCCAGGCAACGATCGGTCGATGGGGAACATTTGGCTTGTGGATTTTGAGCAATCTACAAAATCGGTCCATTTTCGTATCCGTTGGTTTCATCTGTCGCTATAGTAAATGATCGATTTTAAATGTTTTAAATGTCAGATAATTTTGGACCCAGTCCAATTTTACACACGTTCTGTGGATTTCCAAACTATAAGGTACTTACTCTCGGCGCAAAAACCATACATTTCTCCGTCGCATAGAAAAGCATGTTGGGTTTACAAAATTTTACAGTGGATATAGAGTTTGTTGGATTATATGATGACACCGACAAGGCGGAGTTGTTTAGTGCTTTCTTTGCAAAACACCTTGCTACCGAGTCCGATCCGGTCCCTTTCTTTCGATCACTTTCAGATAGGACACTTAGTACAATTGATGTCTCCTCAGATCTCATTAAAAAACACATAAGCCGTTTGAAATACTCACACTGCTCAGGAACGGACGGGATTCCGAATTCGATTATTAAACAAGCGTCGGACCTTTCCATATTGCTTAGTCATTTATTCTCTGTTTATATTTCAAAAGGATTCTTTCCTGAAACATGGAAAACGTCAATTATCATTCCCGTTTTCAAGTCAGTATCTCGGTCCGATGTTAATAACTATCGGGGCGTGCACAAAACGCCGTCTCTAGCAAAACTTCTTGAAAGGATTATTTTCAATGAAATTCTTGACTTCTGTCTAGCAAATCGGCTTCTGAGTTCTAGTCAGCATGGGTTTTTACCTGAACGATCCTGCGAAACATGCCACTTGCCTTTCCTAATCTAATCACTTCTCTTCGTAATGAGCGGAAGTCAGTGGTAGTTATTTACTTTGATCTTAGCAAAGCCTTTGACAAGGTGCCCCATAGACGTCTTTTAGTAAAATTGGAAGCCCTCGGCATCCGGCCGCCTCTACTCGACTTCATTAGGTCCTATCTGTCCAACCGATATCAGAAAGTCATGGTCGGTAATAGCTACTCGACACCTCACTCGATCACGAGTGGCGTACTTCAAGGCACGGTCCTGGGTCCGCTACTCTTCCTTCTGTACATCAATGATATTTCGACTGAACTCGGAAATTCGCAAACTTTTACTTATGCCGATGACCTCAAGTGTGTTTACTCATACTCTAAGGACACCGCTAACGTTTGTGTTGAAAAAATTAATGCCGACTTACTACGCTTAAGCATATGGGGTTCGACATGGCAGATGGAGTTTTCATCATCCAAGTGTAGTTTTATGTCTTTTGGTCCTACCAAACTTCCTGGTCCCATAATTTTTCAGAATAACCCACTCTCAGAATGCCTCACCATAAAGGACGTAGGTCTAAGTTATACAAATAAACTTGCTTTATCACCTCATGCAGATAGAATCTCTGCCAAAGCCGCGCAGATATGTGGATTCATATCGCATAAATTTTTCCTTCCGGAAATGAAGCTAAGACTTTATCAAATGTTTATTCTTCCAGTCCTCGAATATTGCTGTCCTTTCTTCGGTTTAACGAGCGCCTGCGACCGTAATAAAATCGAAAATGTTCAGAGGGTTTTCAATCGGAAACTGTTCTCTCAAGCTTCGTCCAGTATTTCTTATACTCAAAGATGTCAGCTGGCGAACATGAAGTTTTTGTGGGTTAGAAGACTCGAAGCTGGCCTTTGCTTCCTTTTTCGCATCAACTCTGGCTCCAGTCTTTCGCACATTGACGCTGTCACTCCGAGAGATCGGTCTTATGCCACGCGCAACTCCTGCATGGTGATTCCGCCGCCTCTTTGTACTACATCTAAGCGCTCCCTCTTCTTTGCTTCCAAATATGCCTTTCTTTGGAATAATCTTCCGCCTGAAATTAGATTATCGCCTAGGTTACTGATATTCAAGTCGAAATTACGCAACCATCTTACACCGGAAAGCAGAAAGGCACTGTTAACGGTCTCATTCCCGAATACTCAGATTCTTGACTTCGAGAAGGGTCCTCCTGGGATTTAGTGGTAGATTAAGTGGTAACTCTTAATTATATCATAAGAAACCCCTGTTTTGAATTGGTTTCTAAATCCACTGCTAACACTCCCCCCATAGCGACAATTTTCGCGGTTTTTGATGTCATCTCCCGCATTCCGACCTCATGCGGTCTGTCGACACTCACGGCGGAACCCTCAGTCTTCACTGTTTACTAGTAGTTCGGTCGTACCTCCCTTCGTCACTGCTCGGCTGAGCTCGAAGCGTGCTGTGGCCGATCGCATCTCGGTTCCTCTCGTCTGGCCTCTTTGACGCGGCGTACCAATCAGGCCCAGACGATCTCAATTTTGAATCCCGTATACAATGCCATTTGCAAGCCAGTCCTGTCTGACCCACATTCGTACCCATCAAGGCGGACATTAATTGATGCCCTGACGATGACCGACAACATTCCGTTATATACCGCCACCTACAGGCCAGTCCTGCCTGCTTTTTTCTGTTATTATTTTTAAAGAGGGGTTTTTTTCTCCTGTTAAATTAATCCAATCATTTTTAACTTTTTCCAAGGAGTTTTTTTCACCCCTCAATCATCATGTTTCTCAATGGACTTCTAATTTAGAAACTAGGAATTGCATTTTGTAAAGATTCGGCCTACCTCGTCTAAAACTCGCATGCAAATTTCTTTTAACTTGCTTTGATGGGACCCGACGGGTCTTTAATAAAAATTATCTATCTATCTATCTAATTTACAAACAAAAGTGCTGTAGAATGTTCCAGCTAGCGAGAGTGTCTCAGAGAAGATTTTCGACCGGAACGAACCAGTACAGTGTTGCTGAAAGACTACATATACAGCTACGGCCGAGGCGCCTATCACCAGCGACAGAGGAGCCTCGAGAGCGAAATGCGTCGACAGCGGCAAGGAAAGTCTTAATTTCCTCAAAAGTGGTTTGTACCCAATTAGTAAGCTCGGGGCTATTCTTTGGGCCGAAAAGTCTATTAATGAAGGACAGCACGAGGTCAGCACAGTTCGGCAGATATCGCAGGAAACATTTGACCATGCAAAGGAAGCGTTGCAAATTTTATTTGAATGTTGATAGACGTAAGTCCCAGCCTGCTTTAGACTATATGGCAGCAGATTCAAACATTTGGGGTCAAGGTGATGGTTAAAGAATTCAAGTCAAAGTTACGTCAACATGCACTTGTAAGGCCTGATGATGACGCTGCATTTATAATAATAATAATAATAATAATAATAATAATAATAATAATAATTTACTTAATGCCAGTTTACAGGCATTGTCAAGGGAAGCGATTAAACACAAATCCGACCGGCAGTGAAAAAAAGTCCTGATGAATAAAAATATAGTTGATGGTGGTTTTTATGGTTTGGAGGGTTCAGGAGAAAAAACTGCTGGCGGTAGATTTTCGACCGTCAAGAAGGGGGGCAGGGGTCAAACGGTATCGGAGATTATCAGACGTCAATTCCTTTCATGAAGTTGGGGATATTAAATCAAATTAAATTAAATTTTTATTTAATGCCAGTTTACAGGCATTGTCAAGGGAAGCGATTAAACACAAATCCGACCAGCAGTGAAAAAAACTCCTGAGCTAAAGGGATAAAATATAGTTGATGGTGGGTTTATGGTTTGGAGGGCTCAGGAGAAAAAACTGCCGACGGTGGTAGAATATCGACCGTCAAGAAGGGGGGAGGTTGCACGGTATCGGAGATTATCGGACGTCAAATTCCTTTCATGAAGTTGGGGATAGTCAAAGTAGAGGCGTTGAGGAACAGCTGGTGAGACCGGCCATAGTGTTCAGAGACCACAAACGCCATCGAGTAAAAGTTCTCTTAAATAAAGGATAATTTTGCAGAGTTTTCACACTCATTGGAAGTTTATTCCAAATAGCAATTGCATTTACAGAAAAGAACCGACGATATTTAACACCACGTGCCAGAGGCAAAAATAAGAAGACCTCATGGTGACTGTCATGTCGTGGGTGGATATGATGCCTTAAAGAGGTGAGTGGGGTAAATGTGTGATTATATAAGAGTTTAAATAGAAAAAATAGTCCCTTTTGTAATCTACGGAACCAGAAAGGACCAAGGCGTGTGAGTCGGCAACGTTCTTGGTAAGACAAATGTCGGTGTTCTGGGGTTAAAATTCTCTTGATAAAAAAGTGTTGAACGGATTCAATTTTCTTCCGCTCAGTAGCACGCATGAGGCTTAATAAAACGAACAGTATTCCAGGCCAGGTCTAACGTACATTTGTAAAGGCGCATTCTGATGTCCCTAGTTTTAAAGTTTCGGAGGATAAACCCGGTCGTTCCACGTGCTTTGGAGACTATCAAGGCACAGTGCTCCGAGAGATTGAGAATCTTGGAGTATGATATGCCCAGATCCTTAATAATCCTGGGCACATTTATGGCATGACCTTCAATACTTAGTTGAGGTTGGCGGTCGTCGCCAACCATCATGACTGAGCACTTATGCCAAGAGAGATAAAGGCACCATGTGCGGCAGCACTGGGCGAAAGCCTGTAGATCGCTCTTTAGGAGCTCAAGCACGATGTCACGATCTGCCGGCTTATATCGACATGCAACTTTAAGATAATCGGCATACATGAAAGGCTTACCATTCTGAAATAAATCAAGTACATCATTAACGAAAAGGCAAAATAAAAGCGAGCCGAGTACACTACCCTGAATGACTCCACTCCTCACACGTGTGGGGTTGGAGATGGTATTTGAAATCTTAACTCGTTGTGTACGAGTGCCCAGGTAAGAGGATATAAAATTCAAAAGTTTGCCACCTATTCCGAAAGGGGACAGTTTCAAGAGAAGATGAGCATGGTCAACACGATCAAAGGCCTTAGTGAAATCGAAATTTACTGTGTAAAGTGCAAAACCATTGTCCCTAGATTGGAGAACATAGTCAAAGAAAGAGAGTTGACAGGTGTCACAAGATCGAGCTTTGAGAAATCCATGCTGAGCAGCACTCAGTAAGTTATTCCCTGTTAAGTGGAACATCACCTTATCATTGATCAATGTCTCTAAGATCTTCGAAACTGCAGGGAGGGTGTTTATTGGCCGAAAGTCATCAAATGATGTAGATTTGCCGTGCTTTGGAATGGGCAAAATGTGTGATTCCTTCCACAAGGTAGGGTAAGTTCCACTTTCAAGAGCAAGATTAAATATCTTGCATAAGAGGGATGGGAAGATCGTGTTTGCATCGGCTTTTAAAATGCTTACTGGGACACCATCAGGGCCTGGACTATAAGATTGACGAAAACGCCGAATCGCAACAGTCACATCACACAGACTGAAAGTTATAGTTTCTAGAACTGCCCCGGTCAATGACTGGATGGTCGGAAGCGGAGTGGTCGAGTCTTCAATAAATGTTTTGGACAGGAAATCATTGAAGCTATCCGCGGTTAACTGGGCATCAACTATGGGATTTCCGTGAGCGTCTGGGAGGATAGGATGCTGCGTCCTTCGGTGAGTTCGTATTTTTCTAGAGAAAAGTTTCGAGACACTTAACGAATGGTTTTCGGTAAACTGGACCTCTTCGGCTAGCTGTTTTTCTTCAGACAATATCTTACCTCGATCAAAAATATCACAAATCAAGGGCAGGACAGAAACATCGTTCTGAAGATGGAAACGACGATAAAGCCTGCGCAATCTGCGACGGAAGGGTAAGGGTAGGAAAACCTCATCCCCAACATTAATAATTCTCTCACTGGGGACAAAACGAGAAATAAGTGGATTCAAAATTTCGCACAGATTTGCAATGCAAACATTTACATCCGAACTAAGGAAGAAATCAGTCCAGTCGTAGGAATTAAGGTGTGTTAATAATTCGGTTGAGCGCGTTGATCGGAAATCGCGGAAAAATTTATACTTTTGGGACGACATTTCGTCAGCCTGGAATTCCAACGTTGAAACAACTATGTCATGGTCTGAGCCCCCCAGTGAGCCTAGGGATGACACTGACGATGGCAAGCAGCCTCTACAGAAAATTAAGTCAAGTATGCTTGAGCCTCGGGTGGAAAAATCGACAACCTGAGTCCACATCCCAACATCTACAGCCTCAAGAATGTCTTCGAACCTTCTGGGGCCTGAAGGCGGAGACCAGCGGACTTCGGGAAGATTAAAGTCACCCGCAACCAATTGATACTTAAAACTTAAGTCGGCGGCAGCATGAAATGCCTGTGAGAGTAAGCGATCAAAATTGTCTTTGGCGTTGTGAGAATGTTTGGCCAACAAACATTTTTCACTTTCAATGTCAGAACATATGAGCAGATCCAATGAACGCCATCGGGTTCGCCAATATCCAACCTGATTGCGGAACTAGTCTTACAGGTGCTGGAAGTAATCATCTTCAACCATTATGAACCTGCTCCGGTCCGTAGACAACGCGTTTATCATAAGTAAAAGGAGCAGAACTAGCAGACTTTCACGACCTGTCTAACGGCATCTTCCCCGATATCCAGTTGATAATGGAAGAAGAGCATGTCGAACGGTTTCCTTTCTTGGACGTCCTTGTCACACCCAGACCCAATGGAGAACTCAAGATCATGTTGTATACAATGGAGACCAACATGAGTCACGTCATCAGCTACCATAACAACCACGCGATGGCGCATAAACGCGACTGTGTTAGGCCACTCTTCCAAAGGATACAAACACATTGCAGTGAACCGGAACGACGAGTACGAGAACTACAGCATCTTCGGAACCACCTGGCAAGGAATGGATACCCAAACAGTTTTGTCAGTCGCTGACCCCGCTCGCACCCACGGCGAACAAACGGAGGAGAGCTACCAACACTCTGGCACCTTCTACCGTATATAGAAAACGTATCAGAGGCAATGGAACGTATGGTCCGACGTCCGACTGTTACCATGCACACCAAAATCATGAAAACGAAAGGCTGATTAGACGCAGGAGGACAAGCTGGCATCGTTTATCCGATACCTTATCGTGGCTATCCTCGACATTATACAAGACTGACCGGACGACGGCTTAGTTCGCAAATGAGGGAGCACAAACGGACAGTCCAGAGATGCGACCCACTGTCCGAGGTCGCTACTCACACCCTGGAGGAAGGCCGCGAATTCGACGTCGCGAGAACGCGGATAGTTTCGCGAGCCAGCAATAAGACGCGGCATGAAATCCTGGAGACCTGGGTGCCTGATACCAGCTTCATCAACAGACACAACCCTGCAATCACGCGCTCCGTTCTCACAGCCAAAAGACGAGGCCCAATTCCCAGCCACGAGTGCGTGTAGGCATGCTGCCGTGAGACGGCGTGGACTGAGTCTTATCTCGAACACCACCCCCTTCACTCCTATCCCCCTTTCTTTGTTTGACTACAAAATTGATCATTTGACCTCTCGCTCTCACAGTCTCTGGTGATGGTTTCCAATACGAGACCGAAAGCTCAGACTAATATACGCACTGTCCCAAGATCGCGCGTTCGTCTTCTTATTTAAACAATTTTTAAAAAGCGACTTGTAGCCAGATAAGTGCAATAAAGAAAAGTTGATGATTGTTGTCAACTAAACATTTGTATTCGTAAAGCTGTCATAACCAATGAGAAAAGACTATGCTGCTTAAATTTTCATTTATTACCGACTGCGGTTTTTGAGAGAGCCAAAGGAAAGGGCACTCAAAAGTCGGCAAACTGACGCAATTGAAGTCCTTTTGATTATGCTACATGACAGCCAATTTCACAGTCAATCCATTCCAATCGAAGGCTATTTCTGGGTGGCGGCTGACATTTCATGAGACTGATCGTTGGCTGTAGCTCTGTCTTACACTTTTATAAGTTCACTCGACTGGAATTCATCATTCGACCTTCATCCCCAGTCTTAGTTGACTTAGATTTGTCATTTGACCTAAAGTTCCGGGAGACTAATACTCTTATGCATCTTGCCTACATTTCACGCCTTTTTTAGGGCGTAGTTATGGCATTCGAGAACAGCGATTGCAGCCCTCCACACTGATTGCGAATTTCCAGCCCATCAATTCCGTGCCCCCAAACGATCTTGGCCTTATTCCTGGGATTAAACAACAAAAATACATGTCCTCCTCGAAAAGAGCTATTGGACGCCGTTTTGCTATTCACGAAAAAAGATTAGCGCAGGCTCACGACAGGTAACAGGAAGGTAACAGTGTATATCGGGGACTTTTGAACATCGACTTCGGCGGTCATGTCACCAGACGCCTTACTTATCTTTAGACAACGATGCATTTGACATTAACCTATTTGAATTTACCACCACACGGCAAACAGCGAAGCCGCGTAATTCGAGAATCGAACGGTGTTTATGATGGCCGAGACTTTGACACTTCCACCCCAAGTGAAGCAGAAATCACCAGAAACTGAGGGGCATACGGGGCGTAGAGAGATTGCGTTGAGGAACATCAGATATAAAAAGGCAACCGCTCCCAACACCACTTTATTCAGCCTTAACGGTAAAAAGGGTCAGGAATTAGAGGATTTGTCCAACATTCGGTAATACGCATAATATCGCGTGTCATTTCGGAAGTAACGGCTGTACTTTGGGACACCTTATATATAACGGACCTGGAATTTAATAATCTTATATAAAATATGTCCCGGGCAGTGTCTGTGGGCAGCGTCATTAAGAAAATGAAATTTATAGATAGAAAGCCTAGCTGCACATAATTGTCAGTCGTGGAATAAGAACTAACGGTTTCAGAAGTATCAACACATGGGTTGTCAGCTATAAAATGCTTAGACTAAGTTCTGAAAGATGTACGGACACAGTTTTCTGGTGTCGGCATACTCTGAAAATTTGAACTGGAATAAACTTGTTGGTAGTTAACATGAAAAGGAGAGGCTAGGAGGAAGATAGAGACTGGTGGTGGACGACAGGCGACTATATGGATTAAGTGACGGGAAACCTGGATTGGGGTTGAGGTTAAAACAGTTAGGGTGATTTAGGTAAGAAGTATGGGTAGTTTATTGTTTAGTTGCTGGTTCGCCAAGCAGAGAGCCGTTTGGAGGTATATTTGGACTCATGGGTTTATAGACGAGTTGAGTTGCAAAGGTCAAGTAAGTATAAAAGACGGCAGCGGCTAACCAAATGGAACAAACTTTCATTTCGTTTGGGATACTGTCGGATTCAGTTCTCGAGTCATGTCGTTATGTGAATTAGACCGAATCGTGGATGGTAGAGCGAAGCTATCAAGAGAGACAGAAACGAAACGGACATCCCAAGGTTAAAATTATAATGACCAGACTGTTTAATGTTTAAGTCAGTTAAGTCACTTTATTAAGGGAATGAGGATTTCGCCCTTGAGCTCCCTATTCATATCGATAAACAGAAATAGTATTATCAATTACATCAGCAAATGCGGAAATTCAAATTTAGCGGTAAATGTGGGCCAGGCGCCAACTGCCGCCGCTAAAACAGTCGTGATTATATGCACAGTATCTTTTTAACAAACGAGCATCTAGTCTACACTTAAATGATTCGACAGTTTCGGAAAGAACCACCGCATCAGGGAGTCCGTTCCATGCCCCAATGACCCGATGGGAGAAGGCGTTCCGTCGGGCGTCCGAATGAGCCAGCTTCCTCTAATAATAATAATAATAATAATAATAATAATAATAATAATAATTTTTATTCAAGACACGGTGGTGTTCTGTCATAATAAGTAAGAATAACTTTACCATTAATTTAAGAATTTTAGACAAGGTATACAAAATTATTAGAGTACTTAATTCATAGTTTTTGATTAAGTAGCATGTTTTGAAGAATGTTGGGCGGGCAGTAAAAAAACTCCTAACATAAGCAAAATTAGTATGATTTAATAAGAACTATAGGAGAAAAAACTCTCGCTCCTTAATTTATAAAAAGCAGACAGGACCGGGCTGTATATGGCATTGTATGACGGATTTCATGGAGGGGTAAGTAGGCGGGTCAGGCAGGACTGACCTGTGTGTAGACTTGTGCAAAAGGATCGAGTCAGGAATTCCCAGAGGAGAATTCATATGCCGGATGAGGCCATACATGTCATAGTGGCGAATTGAAAACCAGTTTCGAGGTGATAGGAACCCAGATGCGATCAGTTACATTCTGCCAAATCCAGCCGAGGAGGGGGCAAGGAAGATGCGACCAGGTTACTAGTGTATGCCAAATACAGAAGGTTCCGCAAAGAACGTCAACAGATCGCATTCTGTGAGGGCACGATGGACTGACTGAAAAACCGAAAAATTAACACTTTTGATGAGGGATCCTTGGAAGCGGTACGACTCACAAAAGAAGGAAATGTGATCAGATACGGAAAGTTAATGGCGGCATACTAAATTCACGGTGGCCCTTTCTCAGTGTCATCGAAAAAGTTGTCCGGGAAGGATGAGGAAAATAAAAGTTTAATCGAGTCAATATTCAGATAAAGGCGTAACCTTCTCTTAAAAGTGTGTAGATTATCTGAAGATCTTATATTTATTGGAAGGTTATTCCAGAGGAAAGTATATCTGGAAGCGAAAAGAGAGCGCTTAGAGGTGGAGAAAGCTGGAGGAGATATAATTAAGGAAGAGCTACAAAGATTATATGGGCGACTACTAGGGGGAAGCGCTGAAATCCGAGAAAGATTGGAAATAATATTAATACGAAAGAGGAGACAGAAGCCTGTTTTTAGTCTTTGAACCCATAAAGAGTTTAAGTTAATTAGCTGGCATCTATCTGAGTAAGAGATATTTGAATGTTCCCTGCCTAAAATTTTTCTAGTAAAACATCTTGGATATTTTCAATTTTTGAACGACTAGCCTCGTTCATCAGACTAAAGAATGGGCAATAATCCTCCAGAATGGGAAGTACAAACATACGATAAAGTCTTAATTTAATTTCAGAAAGGTAGGGATTGTAAGAAATAAAGTCACAAAGCTGGGCAGCTTTGGCTGTAATTCTGTCAGCGTGTGGCGAGAGATCAAGATTACTAGTGTAGCCTAAACCTAAATCCTTGATGATGGTACATTCAGTCATAGGTGTGTCTTGAAAGACCACTGGTTGAGATTGCCTATCAGGTCCAAAACACATATAGCGACATTTAGACGGAGAGAATTCCATTAGCCATTTTGAGCTCCAAGCTGAGAGAGCAAGCAAGTCAGCATGGATTTGCTCCAGGCAATGATGGCTGGTAGATTTTTTGAAAGAATATACACATTTGAGATCATCGGCATAAATAAATGATTGAGAATGTTTAACTGCTGCCGAGATGTCATTTATGTAAAGCAGGAACAAAAGGGGACCTTAAACGGTGCCTTGTAGGACACCACGTATAATAGGTCTTTCACTGGAAAGTGAAGATCCCGCTGAAACCTTTTGTTAACGATTACACAGGTATGACTTGGTAAAGTCTATTAGGGGGCTGAGAATTCCCAGAGCTTCTAATTTAACCAGGATCCTTTTATGTGGCACTTTTGCAAAGGATTTACTATGATCAAAATAAATAACGACAACAGATAGATGGTCATTACGAAGAGAAGTAAGTAGATTGAGAAACGACGGATGACATGTTTCACAAGAGTGATCTGGTAAAAAAAACCTGCTGAGAAAGGCTAATAACTTGATTGGCTATGCAAAAGTCGGTAATTTTACGGCGATACTTTTTTCAAAGATTTTGGCGAGAGAGGGTGTTTTATGGACACCTCGATAGTTCTGAACGTCAGAACGGCAGCCAGACTTAGATACTAGAATAATAATAGAAGTTTTCCAATAGTCTGAAAAAAAGCCATTGACGAGAAATACTGTTTGAAGGGATGACCACGCAGACGGTCAGTTCCGGCCAGTTCGAAAAATTTATCAAAGTCTAGGGCGCACGCACGGCCTCCGACAATCCTGTAGGTTTGAATGAGATCGCTGCGCGGTTGTCTGTAATTTAGAGGACACAGATTTAGTTCGGTCAGCCTGGTTTCGTATGGCAGATGATTAAGATTCTTGACCATTTTCGTAGCCATTGACTGTACTCTTTCCAGTCGTTGATAGTCTTTCTTTAGCCACGGTCGCCAGGCCTGGACTGCATGCTCTAAGTGAGACCGGACGAATGCCCGTAGGTTTTTCCAAACAGCTCTTTTTCGATCTGCACAAATCCTTGCCTCAGAGAAAACAACACCCTTATCGCACTTTTGGCTGCCTTTTGACACTGTGATGATGGTTTCAGCGAAGATGTCATTAGGACGCCGAGGTCTTTCTGTTCCACAACAGTTGAAAGTGGGGGACCACCCAGGACGTATTCAAAGGAATCGCCCTCCTTAGCGGTCTTTTGGTGCGGAGTCTCATGACCACACATTTGTCCGAATTAAAATTAAGGATCCAACGAGCTGACCAAATGTTCAGGCTGCTGAGACTCTCTTGAAGTGCGTACGTATCTGCGACAGATGTGATGGTTCTACACAGCTTAATGTCGTCAGTTAACATGATGGCGTTGCATCCAAGATGGTCGACGCAGTCATTAATGGAAACCAGGCAAATTCAAATAGTTTGATGTCAAATGTATCGTTGTATAAAGATACTTAAGGTGTCTAGCTACCTGACCGCCGAAAAATGGAGTGAAAACGTCCGATATGCACTGAACATACGCTTAAGCAACATAGGATTGGTATTGCAAAGGAACCCTTCCCCGGATATCCATGCTGTCTTGGAATACTGACTAGGTCCCGCAAACGGTGTATTTATTGACTGTCCGTACTGCCACACGACAAAAGCACAGATAATAAGTGAAATAAATTGATTCTTTTATTTGGCACCCGCGAAGGCGCCGTCACGACATTAGTCATTTTCTGGAAGAAAAATTAAATGCAACGACCTACGGACATATGATTTTGGGTGAGCTGAACCGTCTTACATTGAATTGAACTGAACTCGTAGCCTCTCTAAAGCAAGACGAATTCTTGTCTCTAGTTGTATTTCACAGGCGGAGGCAAATTGTCCACATACCCACATGAGGAGAAACATTCCACATATTATTCTCTTTAATGACATTTGGCCTGCCCGAGCGTTTAAGACGGTATCAGCACTGAAAGTGACCACAAAGGAACAACAACTATGTTGCCGCCAAACACAAAACTGGTTCAAAATGGTAACCACACCCAAACATATCGTCAGAAAGAGCTGTCGCACCAGTTGCTATTTTCGTCCTGACTGCGCACACTGGCAACACGGCAGACATGGACAGCGCACTTGTACTGGAAGGACAAAGTTAGTCAAAGTATCGTCCATTGTGAACGCCCTTTGCTTTCTCAATTTACTCAGTTCCCCTGTTTGCATTGGAGGAGCAGTGTCGTAAAATCCCAAGACTGTCTGTAGTTTACACTATAAAAGCGACTATAAGAATTAATAAGTAAATTAAGCGACGTTTGTCGTCCGGCGATAGCTCAGCTGGCAGAGCGGAGGACTGTAGTGTTTGCAGAGATCCTTAGGTCGGTGGTTCAAATCCGCCTCGCCGGATCGTTTTTCTTCGCCATCTGCTACCCTAGGCATCATCTTGTCAAGTTAGC
>CACRXP010000048.1:289202-329740 GCA_902702965.1 Spirometra erinaceieuropaei | reverse complement strand
TGATCTAGACTACGCTGATGATATCACATTGCTAGCCTCAAACTTTGGCCACATGGGTGTCAGGGGTGAATGAAGTCTCTGCTCCGGTCGGCTTATTCATAGACGCTGGAAAGACGAAATTGTTTTCAATCTGCATCCCTGACCAGGAAATAGCACCCCTCGGGATTACTGGCTGTCAACTTGAAGAAGTAGACAGTCTCGAATACTTCATGGGCGACTACTGGCCAATGGGCAGCGCCGTCTCCCGAAATAATACTGTCCGCAGGGTTTTACCAATCCTTAGGAAGTGTCTAAGGACCCGGCGCGACATGTTCACTAGAATGAAGATCCGCGTGTACGTCTGGTCAGTCCTCACCTACAGTTGTGAATGCCGTCCTTTGCGCGTCGAAGATGAGCGAAAACTAGAAGTATTTGATCATCACAGTTTATGGACCATTTTTGAGTGAAGTAAACCGACTTTGTCTCAAGTTAGGCGGTTCGCACTCACTGCATCGATATCGCGAGGATATCTCAAACAATCCGAGACAGACGACCGAAGTAGTTCAGGAAAATTCTTCTTCGTCGGCCGCGCAAACTCGGTGTTTTTGCCCTCGACCCACGTGGAGGTGTCGAAAAGGAGATTAACTCAAGACCTGACTCGACACAGTTCGTCAGGATAAGGAAGTGTTTCTTGGACCTTCGGTATTCAGTCTCCGTCGCCGGAGGAAATAATGGGATGAGTCGTACAGATCCAATTTCGCAGGTCGTCGCGCGTGTGGAGCTACAATACGTGAAATAATTGAGACCGCCGTACACGGCCCTACAAAGTATCATCTTAATGTGGCCTCAATAACACTCAATTACGTGAGATCTGAGGCATCCCAGTCAATAAAGTCTGGCACAGGAGAACCATGTCATGTGTGACACGCGTAGACGAGCTGTTTAACATTGTCAGCTACTGCGTTGGCTTTTTCCTGGCATCAGAAGACGAAGGATGTGTGGATATGTAGATGGGATGAGGTAGACGCGGCACTAGCCAGTTTCACTAAAAACAAACTCCTGCATAAGTCTGCTTGACATACCTCGTGGGGCCGGGGTGGACCTCGTGGCTTGAGCCGGCCCGAGTGGGGAAGAACCAGCCATGCAGTTGGACGCGTAGACGGGGTGCACACCATGCCATCGTTAGTCTTTCCACTGAATCAGGACGTTCTCTCTCTGTCTCAGTGCACCTTTACGCTCGAGTTCTCGCTACTCAGTCATCTAGAGGAACGGCCTCCCTATATGAAGTCCTGCTGAGATGGAGACATGCAATTCGGTAGGCGACTCCGACCAATTCGGAAGGCTAGGCGAGTTCGGCAATCTAAGCCGTTCCGTTTTTTAACCCACTTATTGCTTCTTTGTTGGCGAGGAAGAGCCAGCGAAGGTGCTCCTAACGAATGCTCGTTCATGTCATCCACATAGCTGCCGGATGCGATAGACGCGCTCGAAACAGGCTAGGGGTAAATAACTGCTGTCCTCGTAGCTTTGCGGCCGGAGTAACTTCGTTCGTTCTGGGAACCTTGCACGTTCTTTCTTTGCTTTTTAATCTGCCGGCAACCCAGCGATCAGGGGGGACGGCATGACCGGCAATTGATTTTATGATGGAATAATTGCCGTAACTGTTCTAGATAGTCAGGTTCCATCCATGTCTTGTCAACTGTCTGGAGCTCTGAAAAGAACAGTTGGATTTTCCCTGGTGAGAGTGTTAAGGGTCTGTCACTCCTACTATTTTCGAGCCTGCTAGGACCGGTTTTCCAGAAAAATGCGCAAGCTCATTGATGTCCTACTGTTTAGGATTCCAAAAACTTTCATAGCATTGGATGCCTCCCGTGGCCAACTTGGCCTCCAGACTCCACACCCACGCAGCATGTTTGAAATTGCCATTCGACGGACTATTCTCAGGAGGCTGAAGGTGTAGACGCTCTTCCAATTTAGACTCCCTTTTACGAATGCAATGAAAATTCTCAAACTTCAACCACAACGTGCACTTGTACCTATCCTCAAGAAGGGAGATAAGACGAGATGAGAGAACTACCGCGGCATAAGTCTCATCGACGTTGCTGCGAAGATCTTCGCAATTGTCCTACTCAGGCGATTCTAGGCTGTGCGTGACTCGAGGACGAGGCCCAACCAAGCCGGATTTCGTGCTGGACGTGGATGCGCAGACCAGATATTTACACTGAGGCGCATTCTCGAATTTCACTAAAGCTACCAACAACCGACGGCCGTCTGCTTCATTGATTTTGCCGCCGCGTTCGATTCCGTTCACCGTGAGTCCCTGTGGCGGATAATGGCGCTAGATGGTGTATCGGAAAAAATCATCGTCATGATCAAAGCCTACTATCGCTCCACTACTGCGAGAGTCCTGGTCCGTAACAATCTTTCCCAACCGTTCGGTATTCGGTCTAGCGTCGGATAGGGTTGTATTCTGTCACCCATACTGTTCAACTACGCTAGTGACTGGATCCTCGGAAGGGCCCTACGCGAGAGTGACGGCGTTGAGTTTGCACCCGGACATCGACTAACTGATCTCGACTATGCCGATGATATCGCCGTACTTGCTTCAAGTTTTGGTGATCTGCAGTCTATGGTGTCACAGGTGAACGAGGTCGCTAAATCGGTCGGTTTGTCCATAAACGCTGGGAAGAACAAAGTGTTCCCAAGCTGCATCCCTGATCAGGAGAAGGCATCCCGCGGGATTGATGGCTATGAACTTGAAGAAGTAGACAGGCTGCTGCCTAATGGACAGAAAAAAGGACGACACTGTCTCCCGAATCGATGCTGCCCGCTGGGTTTTCTCAAGCCTTCGGAAATGCCTGTGGAACCGACATGACCTCACCATCGCCACTAAGATTCGCGTGTACCGTGCATATGTCCGGTCTGTCCTTCTCACGGTTGTGAATGCTGGGCTTTGCGCGTGGAGGACGAGCGAAAACTGGAGGTATTTGACCACCACTGCTTGAGGACCATCCATCGAGTGAAGTCCACCGACCTCGTCTTAAATGAGACAGTCCGCAAGGATAACCCAGGCCATCCAAGAAAGACGACTGAAGTGGTTCGGGCATGTTCTTCGTCGTCCACCTCAGGAGCTCAATGTTACTGCCATCGATCCGACACCGTTGCCCCTTTGGAGGCGTCGAAGTTGGGGTCGGTTCAAAACCTGGCTCTACACAGTTCGTCAAGACATGGAGGTGGTTCTTGGACCCTCGGTATTCGGTCTCCGTCGTTTGCGAAGGGAATGGGTTGAGCTGTCCAGATCTGCTGCCGCGTATCATCACGCGTGGAGAGGTACAGTTCGGGACATCATCGAGGCCGGCTAGATCAGGCATGATCGCAACCGTATCAAGTACAAGTAAGACAACGTGCAGAAGCAGGTCGAAATTGTAATTTTCAACAAGGATGAATCTAATAAATAGTAATAAATGAGTTGCCTTATAATCGTGGTTTTTCATTTTGCTAACTCTCAGGTGAGGTGAATTAGAAGGCGATTTAAAAATCTACGCGCTCACTTGATCTCCGCTGCGTTAACACAGTTAATTTGGAATCCATTTTTCCGGAAAAAGCAGTAAACGGCATGTTGCTCAGTAGGGAACCGAATTTGCCCGTAGGACCTGGTAGCCGAACGAAATGCTTGACAGTTTATTGAACAGACTTAAGGCAGGCGAGCAGCAACAACACATGCTGAGACGGATAAAAGTCCCTTGAGGGTCTTTGTGGTCCCAACGGAGCACTGTTTCTGCCTTGCCGACTTGCAAAACTTTTTCTACTTGAAAACTGTATGTGAGCTAGTTTCGGGACTAAACTGTAACTTAGCGCGTTTTCTCTTAGTTAAGTTGGCCACTAACTTTAAGAGGGGGGTCTTCCCAGAATGAGGAAGCCGCATCGACGAGCGGTTCGCAGCTCAGACTGTACATTGGAGGATTGTTTCCGGTAAGCCTGCTACCGCCGATAAGTCTCTGTCATCAGTACATTTCTCCCAACGAAAGAATTGGTTCTCGCTAATTTCGTCTGGTGGTGGTGGTGGTGGCGGCGGCGGCGGCGGCGGCGGCGGCGGCGGCGGTGGTGGTGTCATCCACGCAATCCCCAGACCTAAATTATGAGGCTTTGGGGCAGGTGGGGATGATAGCCCAGCCAAAATCATTAGTGGTTTAATAAGCTCATTTCAATGCAGGTCGCCACTGTCGGTGTGAATTTCGCTGACCTCAGAAGACCCACGACTTAACTTGAGTGTTTGTTTACTCCACTTATATCACACATCTGCCCCTTTTAACAGTTTTCTTTATTCACTCCTCATTGTCCAATCGACTGTCCAGCTTCACTGGCGCGAAAATGCACTCCGGACTTTTCGCCCGCCTTTTCTTTCTCCCCTCCCGACGCATCTGTGTGACTTCCTGTCTCCGAAAAAAGGAGAGTAAGTAACTGCAACCAGCCTTCAATTTTTTGCTAACGCATTCTTCTTGCAGTCCGCATCGTGAAATCTGGCAAGATAACAACCGTGGAGGGAGTTAAGTGCAAGTCGGAACGCGCAGATCATCTTTTAAACATGGAAGGCCTGGGGGATCCCCGCATAACTGACCCTATTATTCGGCTTGGTCTAAAGCTTCGACATACCGTAAGTAGGTCCTGCTACACCTTAGTCTCCCCCTCCCTCCCCCCTCTAGGATGTTCTTATATTGAGCCAGTTCCTTCGCCCCGACGGTACTATTCTTCCTAGGGAAGTATCTGGCCTTACTACGGGATCTCAGCTACGTGTAGAGATGCTGATTGAACGCGCACAAAACGCTGGTAATGTCAATTGTGCTGCATAATATTGCTATCTAAATCAGTTAAGTGACCTAAAAATTTGATATTTCATTATTCAATTCTAGGTCTCCTTCCGCTGTCCATCGACCCCGATGGGACACATCACTACAAGGAGCGTTGTCGGGACAAAATGAACGTCTACTATGATTCCGATATCCAAGGACTTCCTAAGTTTTCCAAACTTATCCCCAGATACAAACCGCCTACCTGATTTGTTCCCCCCCCCCTCCCTCTTGTACATTCGCACTTTGAATAATGACAACCTAGTCTCGACGTCTTTTACGGTATGGCAACGGAGCCTTTGTTCGAATTAACCTTTTTTGATAGCAGGGGAAGACTTCCAGGGAAATGAACGTTCCAACTTATCTGCTACTCGTCTATGCTTCGTAGGATTGGCTTGTCTCCCAGGCAACCTGGGGCGTTCTGATGACGCAGGCTGCGAACATTCGGTACTCAGCGGTGCATTGCAGATGGGGAGAACATTCGCTACCGGTGGACCGCTTAATTAACTTTAGCCCGATTGTTACAGGATCTGCAGACTGTCTGTGGAAAGGTGGATTGCATCAAAGAGCAGAGCCTCCTCAAACATTCCCCCCCCCCGAGAACCTTGCTGTCTCGGCTGATTTCTGCTTTCGAGTGCTCGGGACGTCCCGTCCCCATTCAAACAATTTCCTGTCGCCTACTCTTCATGCCCACACCCACGTACACACCTTTGGACTGGGTGCCCTGCGTCAGCTTTCGGATTTGCCCGTCGAAATCGACTAATTTCTGTGTGTGTGTGTGTGCGGTGGGTCCGTTGCGATCTCAGCGATCAGGACGCCGTCGTTTTCTGCTGTCTCCTCACTTCCGGTGCAGGCTAACCGTCCTGTAGGCGTGAGTGCGGTCCACTTAGTACACTATTGGCCATGTCGGTTCTGGCGGTCGTAGATGGGTGTCCGGTATCCAGGGGCCCTCTTAGTCTACAAAACGTCGATAGTCTCCTCAGGAGCCGCATAATTGGCTGCGGACCCAAAACAACTAAAATAATTTGTCCGGGAGTCAGCACCATGCTTAGTTCAGGTATACCACTCATCTCTGCCGAAAGCATTTTACTGACTGGTAGGGATACGTTATGCATGCAAAATTTGCTACTGTATTTATATGAGTAGGTTTTGTTCGGTTACGCTCTTGTTCGTGTGGCTATTAGGCTTTAGCAAACGCAAGTTCGCCATTCGCCCCGATCTGCCCTAGTTCTCTTCACGCAGCCTCGTTAGGCGTGACCACCTACCGTCTTCTGTCTAGGATTCGCCACTTTATTGTCTTGAGGCAGTATTCAGTAGAGTTGCGGAATTACAAGGTCGTTTGCACAGTCTACATGTGTCATCTGTTCGCAGCCAGCTTATTTTAGATCGCTGTTGGCAGGCAACGTAGAAATAGGTGGATTGGAGTGCTATATTGACGTACATTAGTAATTATTCAATGTGGGGAGGGCGCGTGGCCCTGGTCTTTCGGGCTGTGGGATAATCTGTTAAGACCTCGGAGGCGATCTGAGCTACCGCTAAGCTTTGGACGGTGAGACAAAATCACACGTGACTTACGAATGCGGCCATTAGGACGCCGGGTTTTGAGGCGGTGTCGCCCGTCGGTGTAAAGGCCAGTAATGCGCCTAAAACGGGCCACGCGGGAGGCGTGCTGGACCAACAGGGGGCCCACGTCGGAGCAGGCGCTGTCGGGAATGCGCACCCATGACAGATGTGGTAGGCTCAGTTACCGGTTCACGCCGCGCCAGTTGGGATTATTACCGCCGCCCTTTTTTATTGTCTAAAATTCTAACCAGGTGTTTTTTGGGGCCCAGGAGGTGTGGCGACACGCCTAGGTGCAGGTTTTCGCCGCGCGGCCTCCCACCTCCGGTCTTCTTGAGTTGACCATGACACCGTGCTCTGGTAGGGAGGAGGAGAGAGTGCGGTTGATACTGCGCAAGTCTGTTATCACTATAAAACTGATTCACACGTAAGTCACTGTCCCTGCCTGGGAGCACACGGCGGACATCGTCAGCCACGGCGGTCGAATTTCGTCAGGCCCTGCATAACCGAGGAGGGAGTCAGAAATCAGCAAGCAAAACATTCAGTTCAAGTGACTTACCCTTAAGATGGGTGGCTACTTGGAGGACCAAGGGGACGCTCTCGCTGAAGTGGAAAGTCTGTACGTTTGACATTTCAGACGCGCACTCGAACCCATCATTGGATAAGACTGATGGAGACAAGTTCGAATATAGTCTTTTCGGACAGGGGAATACACGAGTGCAATTGCCCTGCTCAAAAGGAGTTGTATCCACAAGGGATGCCTGAATCGCCTGCTCCGGTGCAGTAGGTGAGTAATTGGTGAAATTCGATTTTAGTTATAAGGAACAACTAAATAACGTCATCAACCGCATTCCGTGCGCTAACTGCCCTTGTATTTATATTGGCCATACAGGCCGATGTCTCGGGACTCGCATTATCGAGCACAAGATAGCCGTCCGCGGACATGAACCTCTGTCTCTCGTGTTTGCGCACGCCATTGAATATGACCGCCGCTTCAATTGGGACGTTACTGAAGTGATCATAAGTGCTAACACCAAACAGGCATGAGAATTCCTCGAAGCTTGGCATTCTGGCATGACCAGCATCATCCGCTACGGGGGTTTACGTACACACTCACAGTCTTGTTCCCACACCCTAACAACTGCTAACCCTCACTCGGCCACATAGACGTATGCTGTCTCGCCATTCCGTCCACCCTTGCGACACGGTGAACAACAACTGAAACCTCTAAAACCTCCAACGCCGGCGCATTGCCCCCTGACCTCATCCCGCATGAGTGACCAGCCGCCCGCATTCCCACTGATCCGCTCTTGCTCTATCTCCAACACAGGGAGCCCTAACGGTCCTTCCTTCCCTCCCCCTGCCCAACAGCCTACCATAACTCGGTGCCACCCCTCTCACGCATCAGCTGTCTGTTTGTCGTTGTTTGTCCTGTCGTGCCAACCGACCTAGTCTGTTGATCTCACTTTCCCTCTGTTCATTTCGTTTGACGACGGGTCGGTGTCACCGACTTGAAAATTTACGAGTAGAACTCCATTTTTCGAAGAGCCTTCTCTTTTTCATTATATCACTCCGGAATGCACACCACATCAGTTATTCAACGATCTATATAGATGGGACAGTGATAGCGGTTATCTTGCGGCCTCTTGTGTAGGAATCGTCCGTCCAATTGTTGTATCCAACTCGGATGGGATCCAAGCCGACCGCTTGCTTCCGCAAAAGACCAGGAGTCTGTGGCAGTTACTGCACCCGACCCCGCCTTCGGTTTTCTTGACAGCCACTCCTGACACCGGGCTCAAGTTATTGAGGGAGGAGAGAGTGCGGTAGATGCAGCGCAAGTCTACAATCGCTGTCCCTGTGCCCGCTTTACTGTGCGGCACATGGTAGGATCTTTGATAACGGCAGTCAAATTCTTACCATGCATCATAGTCGCCAAATATTTCAGTCGCGTCAGCCCGCTGGATCTTGAATGCATGGCCTTTCGACCTCCCGCAGAAACCGCATTCGCCAAAAGTGCCTGCTGAAGTGGTGTGCTTTTTGTATTTATTCTTGATGTCATTGTAGATCCGAACGTATTTCGGAGAATTTATGCATAATACCCACTTTTGTACTCATTTTGCTGCAGATTGCACCTTCTCAAATTTGTTTCTCGAAGAGTCGGTATCTTCCAGTTGTTTACTCTGGAATGTGTTCGAACCCGACTAGCCGTTGCAGTTGAGGTTAAAATTTTCGAACTGCAAACTAAACACTGTTAATCTAAGAAAGATTATAAATTACCCTCTCCTGTTGCGCAGCTATCACACAGGGCTCATACAATTTTACAGTGGTAGCGAGTCGCGTTAGTAAATGACATAAACTGTGCTATTTGGGCAGACTCTTCCCGTTCTTAAATATCTCATGATTGCAAACTGTTTGAACCCGGAAACTATCCTTCGGTTTGAGAATTCGAAGAAGACGCACTTTACTACAAAATGAGCACAAGAAATGACATTTTGAGGACACCGGAAATCAATCGAAAACGTATGCTACCTAAGTAGCCATTTCGACGAGTGTAATTTTCCCAGGCGGCCAGAAATTCACGCATTCAAAATTCGCTACTCGGACTTAACTGAAATACCTTGCGATTATATTGCGAGGTTATTATTTTTTCTAACCAAAATCATATTTTGGAGTTTCAGTTTATAAACAAAACACAAAACAGGTATCGGACTGTCAGAGTGCCGTTCGCCCGGTTTTCAGAATGCCCAGAGGTCACAGATGCATACGAGCACTTGGTCGGACCAACTCCGATCCACTCAGGATAGCACACCGTATTACAAAACCAACTGAACATGGAGCAGGTTCGGTGAGACTAATGCAGTTTGTGATCCAAACTTACGTTGACTCCGAAGTTGTCAGGCACCAAGCAGCTGGCGCATATAAACATTTTCAGCGTAAACTCGAGTTGATTTAAAGGGGTCCGGAGATGATGGTTCAGTTTTTCCCCACAGACAGTGTGAGGCGAGAAACAGAGGCCAGGTTGCTCGAAGTCTGTGTGGGCATTTGCTGTGCGAACTCCGAACCGATTTTATTTTGCCGTCACTTCAGTCAGTGGGACATCCGCAGCCCAAAAACGGACAAGTCGCCTCCTCCCGACCACTAAGTCTTGCCCTTCTAGGCTGACGAACGTAGCCTGGTCTCAGAGATGGCGGCTGCCATCAAAGCCGGCGTGGTCTGATGGTCTAGCTTGCCAACCGTAAACTACCCTTTTTGCCATATTTGGTGTTGAAATGGCGGACCAGCCCAGTGGGTGCTTTCACGTAGATTTATTCATCCGGATTTTGGAGGACCTAACAAGTTCCTATAATGTTCCCTTCGTTAATTCAATGACAAGAACTAAACCTTTTAGGTCACGAATTTGGAGGTGCTGTAAATGACCTCTAGATCAGCCATCTCTCCTTCCTCCCACTGATAAGAATGGGTCAAACCGATTTAAATGGAGATTAGGTGCGGTGACTGACGAAAATTAATGCCGTTGGTATCTAACCCCGTCGAGACGTGTGATCAACTTTAGGTTGGACTCACCAGCGCTGCCCGTTTTGGAGCAACAGTCCACCATCATGAATTTTTCCGTTGTGGGCGTCAGGTACCGCTGTTGTCTCGCGAGGAGGGAACAGCGATAATTTCTAGCATGTCAAATTTATTGCAATGAGGAGTATGCTGAATTGTCGTCTGGAAAGAATACCACAGTATCGTCTTCACTCGCCCTTCCCTTGCCTATGTATCATCAGCCTGTTTAGTTGGGACATATGTACGGTGAGGTTGAGCGTGTCTGACGCCTGCCACACGCATGTACAACAAAGATTAGGGACTTCCACGGAACACTGGCCAGTCTGGTCCCCGTTTCGGTCAGACGTAACTACAGCGCGACCCTCTTTTGGAGGAGGAGGAGGGAGGAGGAGGAGGAGGAGGAGGAGGAGGAGGAGGAGTAAACTCCACCGCCACTATTGCTACAACCATCAGATTACAAGACAGTGGAACTGATTTAAGGGGACTGAGCTTGCAAGGGGTGGGAAGTAAATTTGCATGAAAGAGAATGTTGCATTGGGTTGGCAGGACCCCACCAGCCCGACTGTCCTCGTGTTAGCATGCACTTTCACGTCCACATCGTCTGAATCAGGTGGCAGAGGTTGGTAAGCTTATCCCTACCCAGGCCATGGAGTGATTCTGTGCCTCCCAGTGTAATTTTCGTCAGTCGGGGCCGGGAAAATCGTTCAAATAAAAAATCCATTTTGCGGTTTCCGGGTTCTCACCTCATGGAAAGCCAATTCTAATCTCACAGTTGTCGGTGGCATCTAAAGTATCTTTTTCAGGGGAAGCAGGCTGAATTCCGAAACCTCCCTTTCCTACAGAAAAACTCCGCATGAAAATCGACGCCCGTACTTACGATGTAACTAGATCCAGCACTCGTTTCTAACAAGTTCACTGCCCGCTTATTTGCAGTTTTTTCCGCTTACGCTTGTCGCCCTATCCCGATTTAACAAAACCCTTCATTACACACTTCCAGTCGAACACAGTTAACCGCTGACCTTGAAGCGACCAATGAGGGCGGGATTTCAATTTTGTTCGTCAGTAACTTCGATCTGTCTGGCCTTTCACCTGGTGGATCAATAATTAACGTGAAGTTCTGCGGCAGATAGGCGTCAACGTAAAAGAAAATGCAAGAGGTGAGTGCACACGTGCTTACGCGAACCTCGGCACGGGCTCCCTCTGCCAGCCTCTCCACTGAAGGCGTGGACCGAGTTAATCTGGTTTTACCTCTGTTACAGGACGTCTCCCCTTTGACTCAAAATATGGCGCTCGCAGAGGCTACTGTGGACCCTCGTGCTGGACTTCAAGCGGCATTTGAATTCTCAGGCAATATCCCATGCATTGGATTCCCGGATGGATTTGGAGGTGGGAATTCGACCGGTCAAAGCGATGGCGAGAAGGAAATTATGCTGCGAAATTTCTTGCTTCTGTTATCCATGGAACAAAGGGAGAATGCAGTGAGCGGAACCTTTCGGAACTGTCTGATGACAGACAGGATATTGCCTCAGAGCAACGGGCAATCAATGTCGTAAGTTTTGGCTGTCATGTGCTGCTATCGTGGTACTGCTTTTTTGAGAGTACTGCATTAGAAAGTCCTTTTGTAGATCTACAACACACGGTCATGAAAGGAACTTCATGGATATTTTGCAGCATACTTCTCTGTTGGTTAAATTCAACCACCTTCTCAAGGAGGCTCAGCAGTACCTACGAAATGATTCGGGTAGCTCGCCCGTTAGTAATGCCTTGGTACATAAATTCCTCCCCTCACGCAAGGAGCCCGATGAAGCTGGGGATTTAAATATACGGCAAAGCGTGGGACCAAACAGTGGCGAATTTGACTGTCGACCATTTAAGGGACCCAAGACTCCGCCAACACCACAATCAGGGCGAATCCCAGTTGGCTACGAAAACCAGGGGCGAGAAGATCGTTCTCGACCGCCCGAAGACAACTACCACAGAGCCCGTCACCCACCTTTAACAGAAGCAGAAGTGAGCATATGTCGCAGACGTAGAGCAGGCGTCGTGCGTAGGAGTTGCGAAACATCTCGCCAACATCTGTTTGGTTCTCGTCCAAAAGTCAGCAGATTAAAGCGATCAACTCTCCTGGAATCAGCTAAATCAGAGCCAAGGAATGTTGTCACTGACAGAAACCGCATAAAGAGCGTACGCCTTCGTCACAGTCGTCTGAATATCAGCATGCGCCGGGGTTTTCTGAGAGGGGATACCGGGCGTAGCCTACACACAGCCACCCATCTCAGGCTGGTTAAAACTGCTAAAATGACGGTTCAGGCTGTCCGACCATTTCACAGACGAACTACAGAGGACTGGTCGCATCGTCGAATTCAGAATTTTGGAGACAGACGCGGAAGACCTCTCGGAGTGCCTACTACCAGAGAAATTATCACCAGTCGACCGCGCCGACAAACAGACTACTCCCGGCCAAAACGTAGACCTTCGCCTCATTTGCGGTCGAGGCAGAGCAGTGCGGGCTCATTTTCTGAAAGAAGACTCAAGTCAATCGTCAGGGCTTGTCAGGGAATCACTGATGTCGGCCGGTCGGACGAGCTTGGTTCTGTTTCTACGGAATCCTCACCGAGGCCCATCGGAGATCACTCCAAGACACCTAAAACAGTCCGTCGGAGACGGGGTACGGTAGACACTTCAGATGCAGGGAGCGACAGCTATCGAACGCTTAAACAAACCGACACTAACCATGACGGCTGCGCCAGAACAAGAGGATTTGTTTGGCGTGTCGTTGCCTCCTCAAAAGAGGCTGAACTTGGGGAAGAACCTCCATATGAACTTGATCGGAGGTACGACGACGACGACGAAGAAGAGGGAGGAGGAGAAAAAGAAGAACCACAGGAAACATGCAACAAAAAGTACAGTGGTTCCTGTCAGAGGCAAACTTTCAGAAGCCCCCAATTTTACACTGACACAGCGGGAGGAGAGGAGGGCGAGATCCTCACGGACGGAGGTGGTGAATCGGATGCAGCAGAATCTCTCAGCTCAGCGACAAACGTCGGTACTTCCTGCCAATGTTCCCCAAACTTATCCAGACGTGAACTGGTCAGTCATCGGGAAACACCTACGCTGCAAACACGTAAGAGAGGCCACTCACCAGAACACCCAGTCAGAAGGTCGTACCCGAGGCGAACCGGCTGCTATGATCGTCAGCGCGGACCGGGCGGAAGCCGACGTGCCGCCGGGAGGTTTTGGTGTCCTTCGGAGGAGAGGACAATGGAACACCACAAGCACAGGGTCCAGCCACGACTCTGCGAGCCCTCGAGGACTAATCTGAGGATCGGAATCCAAAAAAGGCCAGCTGATCTGTCCAGACGTGTAGCGGGGAGCCTCGGGGGGAGACAGAGACCGCGCATTTCGTCTGCATCCGAGCGACTGCGCCATAAGGAGGAAAACCGGGCTCGGCGAATGTGCCAACCGAGGTCCCACTGGCGATAATGGGCAGTCCGTAAGAAAAGACACATACTTCTGCTTAGGTCGTCCAGCCAAAGAAACTGTCCTGTGAGCCGCTTCTGACTATATATATTAATTGAAACTTTTTCACCAGTATCTTTTAAAAATAAATTGATGTAATTTACTGTGACGCTATAAGGAGACATTTACACTCCCAATTTAAGTTCATCCTTCTGGGAAGTTATTTAAATAGGCAGTTCGGACCAAGTTTTATTTGGATTTCGGTTTAGGCTCAGTGATACAAGTTCAGCTTTTAAAACTGACGTGACCTTCACTCAAAGGTTGTGCAGTCTTGTCTCTAGCACCATAACGGTTAATGCACTTAGAAGTTCGGGCTCAGACCCCAAATACAGTTGCCTGACCATAGCTATTTGGCCAAAAATTGCCATCCCAATGTCAACATCTCTTTTACCGCCGTTACGTAACCGCCTACGAGGCAGAAGAGAGTGAGCATGTTACGTCACGTAATCAGGTGTGTTGAGCGTCATTCCCATCTGGTGGCGCATCGTTTGTCTAGGGAACTTGTTATCAGTAGGTGTGCTTCTACTGAGTTAGGAAGGTCAACCGTTTCGGCCAGGCCTTTGAGTTTTAGTGAGGGTTAGGGTTAGGCTTAGGTTAAGTTTCAGGATTAGGATTTGCTTTTTAGGGTCAGGTTTCAGTGTTACGGTAAGAGTTATGGTTTCCGATTACGGTTTGACTTTAGGGCTGGGGTTCGGCTTTAGGGTTAGGGTTATGGTTTTCTTGCTTAGGGTTAGAACATTTGGCTTCCGTTTCAGGGTTGAGGTTAGGATTAGGGTTCACGTTTACGGTTTTCCGATTTTCGGGTTAGGAGTAGGATTTCAGAGTTAGATTTCGGGGTTAAGGTTAAGGTTAGACTTTACGATGAGGTTTCGGTATTACGGTTGCGATTAGATTTTAGAGTTAGGACTATGTTACCGGACTACGGTTAAGGTTCCCGTTAGGATTACTGTTAGGATTAGGGTTAAGGTTAGGGTTAAGGCTAGGGCTAGGCTCAGGTTTAGGGTTAGAGTTAGGTTTAAGGCTAAGGTTAGGGCTAGGGTTAAGGTCATTATTAGGGTTAAGCTTAGGGTTAGGTCTAGTTTTAAGGATGAGGTCAGGGTTAGGGTTAAGGTTAGATTGACAGCAAAGTTTAGGCTTAGGCTTATGGCTAGGGTTTGGCTTAGCGTTGGGTTTTATGATTTCTGTTGCGTTCCGCTTACACATTCCTTGCTACCAGCTGCGTTCTAACCTCCGTATTTGTTACACGCAGAGGAAGTATATGAAAAATTTGAATGGGAGTAACGTGAAAGATATACAAGGGGAATATCAAAACTTTTAGTGTCTAATTTCCTCAGCAAGTAACTGCAAACTTCGAGTAGATTAGTATATTCTAGGTCTTCAGGCTTAGGCCGAAGTTTTTATGTATGAATATTTGAGTCGAAGTTCATCGGTTGCCCGCTGTGTTTGTTGGACTTCAGCACAAATATTCATATACAAAAACTTTGATCTGAGCCTATAGACCTACGATATACTGATCTACTCCAAGGTGGCAGTTAATTTCTGAGAAAATTTGAAAGCAACAATTTCTAAATTGGGGTATCTACCAGAAAGCAGACGGGACATGCTGGTGACCCACTGATGAGCCGAACCCTTTGCAGCTGTGTCATTCAGCAGCAGAATATCGACGAAACACGCGTGTGCGTGCTTTTGGCTAGTACCTGTGCTGTTAGTAAGGAATCCGCTTACCCTAAAGAATATCAAAACTGTACGGATGATCACAGTATTTCGTGCGTTAACAGTATTTAAGACACAAGAACTCGGTGTTTTGATTAATACAATAGATATTTGAAGCACACCTACGCTGCAAGGAAAGTAATAAGGCTTGTAGTCGGCATGCATCTTGCTGAATGCGGACAGTGGCGTGCGCCGTAGTGCAAACATTAATAAATCACATAAACTGATATTACTTAAACATTGGTAGTAGTAGTAGTAGTAGTAGTAGTAGTAGTAGTAGTAGTAGTAGTAGTAGTAGTAGTAGTAGTAGTAGTAGTAGTAGTAGTAGTAGTAGTAGTAGTAGTAGTAGTAGTAGTAGTAATTATATTATAGAAGTAGATTGTCAGCGTTGACTATCAAGATGGCTGCGGTCGGGTGGCATTGTGGTGCGCACTCCGATGTTGATCCAGCCTCCTTTTAAAAGTTCCTGCGGATCCAGACATAACAACGTCCTCAGGCAAAACATTCCAAGCTGCAGCCACTTTGCTGGAGAATAACTTTCGTGTGTCTAGCCGGACACCAGTCACACTTAGTTTGTGTGGATGACCTCTCAGGCTAGTCGTAGTCGCCAAATCGAAGACGTCTCCTGATACGAGGCGGCAGTCCTGATTACCCAGGATGCGGAAAGCTTGTATTAGGTCACCTTGTAGTTGCTTGTAAACCGAAGGCAAGAAATCAAGATAAGCTAATCGTGTTTCGTAGGGCAGTGACAACCGTCCAGTTACAAGTTTCGTTGTTCGCTGTTGAACTTTTTGGAGTATGCTGAGGTTTTTAGTGGTCCAGGGTCTCCACACTTGGATAGCAAGTTCCAGATGCGGCCGCATAAAACCCAAAAAACCTTAGCGAAACGTTCTTCATCAAAGGAAGAGAACGCCCGTTTGAGGAAGTATAGGATGAACATCGCCGACTTTGCTTCCTTTAGGCAGTGCAGCGAAGGCTTGAACGAGGTCGTGACCTACACACCTAAGTGCGTCTGGGCGTCGACTTCTTCCACTGGTTTGCTGGTCAGACGGTAGACCATGCATATAGGAGAAATGATTTTTCCAACTCGCAGGAAGTTACACTTGTTTACGTTAAACGGCAATACCCAGTCGTTTGACCATTGCTCGAGACGGTCTAGGTTTGTTTGCAATCGCGCTTCGTCAAATTGATTTCGTATGGCACTCCAGATGTTTATATCATCAGTCAACATTGCGACATCGCAATCCAGTTCATATGCACGCTCGTTGACGTATATAATCAAAAGTGTAGGGCCAAGAACGGAGCCTTGGGAACACCACTCCTAACGGTAACCTCCCCTAGTTACAGATGAAGGAAAATGATTCTATTTTAATTTACTTCTCCTAAAAACTGCACAATAAAGACAGAAAAGATATTCTGGTGGAAAGACCGCGGGAATCAAATTTTTCAAAACACGGTCGTTACAGAATCCGGAATCTTCGAATTTTAGTAAAAAGCCCTTCTTTGACCTCAATGCACTTTTTTCGTTTTGGTGTTGTTTGGGCTACGTTTAACTGCGACAAGAGGGATTTTGCCTGATGGTTAGAGCTTTGGAATAGCAGCTAGGTGGACGCAGGTTTGAACCTCAGGCTTTGAAAGCCTGAGGTTAGATATATCTGACCGATGACGCCTAATAAGTCAGAAATATCTGCCCCAGTTTCTCTTGTCTTTGTCGGTAGTTAGCTTCTGCATATATACGGAGTTTGTTTGTTTCGTGAAGCCAATAGATCGGTGTGCGCCCATTCCTGATTAAATATATGTATATATGGGAAGAGGAGACGATAATTTATGGCTCCCGTGATCGCCTCTTCTTTTCATTTTTGGTACAGCTGCGCATTTTTTCTCTATTCAACAATATATACATACATATTTGTCAAGTAGGCGTCTGGCCCTCACTGTTGTGGTAAGGATCTTACGCGACGTACTGATGACGGAAACGACCGTGAAACAGCTGTCTTCGTCTGACCTCTTGCACTCTTAGTGAGTTACTTAAGTAATATATATGTACATACAGGCAGAATGGTATTGCCGACAAAGACAAGGGAGACTGGAATGGCCATTTCTGGCTTATAAGCCGTCGTCAGCCAGCCATACCCAAGCCCGAAGTGTAGAACACCCGAGCCTCGAACTCGCGACCTGTTGGTTTAGAAGTCAACGCCTCTACTCACTGGGCCACGAGCCCGTCGCCTTGTCGGTTTTCGATCGGGAATATACAATGTTAGGGGGCGCTCACCGATCGTTCATACGGAACTCACTCGTTCCGTTGTGCCTTATGGACTCTCTCTCGAGCCCAACCAGCAGCCGCATAGCGGCGCATGATAGATAGGCAGACTGGTATTGCCGACAAAGACAAGGGAGACTGGAATGGCCATTTCTGGCTTATTAGCCGTCGTCAGCCAGCCATACCCAACCCCGAAGTGTGGAACAGTCGAGCCTCGAACTCGCGACCAGTTAGAAGTCCAACGCCTCTAACCAACGGGCAACGGGCTCGAGAGAGAACCCGTAAGGCGCAATGGAAGGCGTGATTTCCGTGAGAACGATCGGTAAACACCACTTAAACAGAGAATGAGGGTATCAGTATCAGTAAATTGCAGGGAAAGTAGGTTTGTACCTTTGAAACCCTATTGGTTACATGCAGAGGAAGTATAGGGATGGAATTGAAAGGGAGTAACATGAAAGAAATGCGAGGGGAATAACAAAAACTGTGCAGATGAACACAGAATGTCAGGCGTTAACAGGATTTAGAGGCACATTAACTTGCTTTGTCGATTAAATACAACGGACAGTTGATGTACACTTAAGAAACGGGAAAAGAAGTATTTTTTTTATTTTAAAAGTATCATGGTAAATGCGGGCAGCAGTGCGCTACGTGACCTGGATTAGTAAATTACATAAACATATGTTACTCAAACGTTGGTAGTAGCATTTTCATAACACTCAATTGTCAATTCGGCTATCAAGGTGACGCTAGACCGCCGTTATTTTGGTTCGAGCTCCAATGGTGATCTAGCTTCCGTTTAAAAGTATCTACGTAGCCCGACATAAAAAAATCCTCAGGCAAGGCATTCCAAGCTGCAATTACTCTGTTGAAGAAGAACTTTCGTGTGTATAGCGGGGCACCAGTCACACATAGTTTGAGTGGATGGCCTCTCAGGTTAGTCGTAGTCCCCATCTCGAAGAAGTCTCCTGATGCGAGGCAGCAGCCCTGATTGCGCACGATACAAAAAGCTTGTATCAGGTCCCCGCGTAGCTGTCTGTAACTCAAAGGAAAGCGGTCAAGATTAGCTAATCGCGTTTCGTAGGGTAGTGACCACTGCCCAGATACAAGTTTCGTTGCTCGTCGTTGAACTTTTTCGAGTATGCCCAGGTCTTTAGCGGTCCAGGGTCGCCATGCTTGGATAGAAAACTCCAGATGCGGTCGCATAAAAGTCTGAAAGACCTTGGCGAAGCAGTCTTCATCGAAGGAGGAGAACGGCCGTTTGACAAGGTATAGCATGGACATCGCCGACTTGGCCACCTTTGAACATTGTAGTGAAGGCTTAAGCGAGGCTGTGATCCATACACCCAAGTCCTTCTGGGCCTCGACTTCTTGCAGTGGTTTACCAGTCAGACGGTAGACCGTGTGGTTAGGAGAACTGGCTCTTCCGAAGCGTAGGTAATTGCACTTGTTTACGTTGAACGGTAGAAGCCAGTCTTTCGACCATTGCTCAATGTGGTCCAGATTTGTCTGCAGTCGCTCCTCGTCAACTTCGCTTCGTATGGTACTCCATATCTTTATGTCATCGGCAAACATTGCGACATCGCAATTCAGTTCGTTTGCGCAGTCATTGACGTATACGAGGAACAGTGTAGGGCCAAGAACAGAGCCTTGGGGAACACCACTCCTAATGACAAATTCGGCAGATTGCTGGTCACTGATGTGAACGGCTTGAGAGCGGCCGATTAAAAAGCTCCAATCCACATCGGAAGCTTACCTTGCACTCCTGCAGGGCTAAGTTTGTATAGAAGGCGGTGGTGAGGCACAATATCGAAGGCCTTTTTAAAGTCGATATAGATGAAATGCGCCATATCTCCTCTATAAACAGCCCTAGTCCAGTGTTCCAGACAGTAGAACAGGTTTGTCACACAGGATCTGCTTTTTCGGAATCCATGCTGGGAGTCGGAAAGCAAATGGTTCTGTTCAAGGAACTGCATTAATTGTTGCTTTATTATCTTCTCCACAATCTTACAGCAAATGCAGGTGAGGCTGACAGGTCTATAATTGTTCGCAGAGACCCGAATTCCGCCCTTGCACAGCGACGTAATCCACGCCGACTTCCAGTTAGGTGGCAGATATCCGGTCTCGAACGATGTATGGAAAAGCATAGAGAGTGTCTTAGACAACTCACAGGCGAGTTCCTTCAAAATCTTTGCCGTAATCTCATCGGGACCTGGTGATTTGGATTCCTTTAACCTCAGCAACTCCGTCAGAACCATACTCTAAATGAACTGAACCGTCTCCATAATTGTGGTGTCTTCAAAGTGTTGAAGGACCGAAGGGTTGGATCCTGTTTCGCTACTAAAAACAGACCGAAAAATTCTGAAAAGTGATCAGCTTTCGCCTTGTCTTCAGTGAGATTTTCGCCTTCAGCAGTCCTTATCAGGGGTATTGGGTCCTTGTTCCGCGTGCACTGCCTAATGTAACCGTAGGATAATTTAGGGTTCTTCGCGACACGGTTAAGCAGATCCCGTTCGAATTCCCTTCTAGTTTTGAGAATAAGGCTCTTGACTCGGTTTCTTTGAATTTTGTGCGCGCATATAGATGTGGGGCTCCTGTCAGAAAGCGTTTTTTTCCACAGCCTTCGATTTTTATTCACTTTATTCTTCAAGACTTGCGTAAGCCATCGAGGTCTGTTCGTTAACCTCTTCCGTGAAAGCGGACAGTGGTTTACGATCAGCTTGTGCAGAATTTCTCGGAACCGTTGCCAGCCTTCGAGTATGCTCCCAACAAATATGGCCTCCCACTCAATGAGTCAAATTTCAGCCCTCATTTGGTCGAAATCCCCGCGCCAATGGTTTCTTCTAACTGTCCCGGGTTTCTTGGGCATGGAAAAAAGCGAGTAATCCCATAGAAGAACGACGTGCTCACTTTTACCTAAGGGGGGGGGGGGTAGGCATGACACCTCATCAATGCTGTCCTGTGACTTCGTAAGGAAAAGATCAAGGCAGTTGGCTTGTTGGCCTTCGCGTACTCTAGTTGGTAACATGACGTGTTGAGTGAGAAATAGATTTAGTGCCGTGTTCAGAAAACTCCTATCGAAGGCCTGTTCTGAGCTGTTTACGTGGGTTGAGCTCCAGTCAATATGGGGCGCGTTAAAGTCACCCATGATCAGGATATCCGGCCGCGTAGCGAACTTTTCGAGCTCCTCCAGCAGGCGAGCGTCGGCCATGTTGTTCCGTCTCGGCGGTCGATAAACTGTCAGGACATCGAGGCTAGGCGAGCTCGGCACTTTAATAGACAACCAGATTGCCTCGGAACTGCACGAAAGGTTATCGGTCTTGTCTGATACATTTAGCCCATTTTTTACATACGTTAGTACGCCTCCTCCCTGACGCCCTTCCCTATTCCTTCTAAACATCTGGTAGCCAGGCAAGGCCAGCTCACGGTCGTCCACATGTTGGGTCAACCAAGTTTCTGTTAGAGAGATTACGTCAGGGGATAGGTCGCAGAGGTGGATCTTCAGCTCGTCGAACTTTGATAGCAAACTCTGCACGTTGGTGTTCAAGAATTTCAATTTCCAGCTGACGGAAGATGTGGTTACATTTTGGTTAGCGCCTCCACTTAATATGTCGGCTGCGCGGTCATTCTGACTGGACCTGTACAAAGGAAGAGTGATGGACGCCGCCGTACTTGGTTGTTGTATATAACTACATTGTTCTCCCTCTCGCTGAGCCTCTTTCTAAGTTCCAGAACTAGCTGACGACGTTTGAGCCTTTCCGCTGGCGAGTAGTCCGGTTGAAAAAAACACCTGGGTTGGAGCCTTTAATCCTGAATTGCCTGGAGTAAATGAGACTGCCTTGGTCGCTGCTGGCCAGCACAACTTGAAGAGGTCGGGGACGAATGGACACTGATGGATTATCTGCTCGTTTTCCAAGGCGGAAGGCCTTGATCACTTCAATAGCCACCGTGGATTCCAAAATATTATTGAGAAGACCTTGGAAGAGTGATAGGTCCTCCGATATCCGCTCCTTGGTAGTATTTGCACTTGATTCAGGGAGCCCCTGAATAATAAGACATTTTTCTCTGTCGGTCTCTTTTTTTATTTTCTACGGAATTGTGGTCTCCTAAATGATGTAACGCTCTGGGACTACGCGCTGGTGGTGGTGGTGGAGCAGATGCGCTTACGTCGTCTGTTTGTTTGACTGTTATGTTGACAACCTTGGAAGAAGCGCTTGGCAGAGAAGACTGCGGATAGAACTCTGTGGCTGTGATGGATGAATCGATTCCACCGCTCGTACTAGGTGTATTAAGATCGGACTGTTTCTGAGAGTCAGCAAAGGTGTTTGGATAGACAGCATTTGCCATGAGGTACGGAGCATCTGTCAATGTCTCTGTTTCGGCCGCTAAAGAGGCATCTTCCGGAAGCAGCCGTCCGTTTTCCTCGGCCTTTTTACAGTTGGATTTCTTTGTCTCTCCAGTTTTTGGGTTTTCTTTCTGGTCGTTAGTTCCTCGCTTTTTAGCTATTCGTTCTGGGGCTGCTGTAATAGGTGCTGGCGTGCCTATTATGCTGGGGGCTTTTGCCCTACTTCTGGTTACTCGTCCAGTAGGCATATTGGTGGCGTTAGCTTGGTCGGGGGTTAGCGCACTTGACTAAGCAAGTGGTGATCGCTGGATCGACTCCACACTCGGGCCCTACCTTTCGGACGTCAGTGCGTACTTCAGTAATGCTGTGAAGTTATGGAAAGGGGCAGGCCACAGGAATCGAAGAAAAAAGCGTCGCCTAGGGCCAAATAGGGAAGACTGTGTGTATGGTTGGGTTTGTCGGAGAATCTCAAGAATGCAAGGCCTGGAGGACTTTTTAGCTGAAACTTTTTGGTAATATGCCAGGTACAAAAATCTAAGCGGTTCAACAAGCAGTGTAGAAATTATCGACCCAGCCTTTAGTAGGTCCTGTTCCAAAGGTACGGTGGACAGTTCGAGACGATATGTAGGATTTGTAGGCTGTGTTGGCTAGGTTCAGATTGCCAGCAGAATCGCCAGGTTTGCAGAAAATTGTCCTAGTCGTACGATTAGAGCAACAATGACAGCAAGGCTGAGGGTAGTATGCAACAATGCGTTTTGGAATTCAATTGCTTTTGCAGGACTAACTGTTTCCAGTGAGGAACTCGATTGAAAATGTCCTTCTTGCTCGTCAAAATTCAAACCGGGTAGATTGATACAGTACTGTTTCGGATTTATTTCGCCTTCATTCAGCCCATCATAACCCTGACCAGCAGGTGGGACCGGAAACAAAAACATGCACACAAATGCTCCTGGCGCAGTTGGTACACCAATGAGGTCTACCAGATGGGTCATAGGCGCTTCATCGAACCGAAGTTCATCGGTAACTCGCCACCCGTCATTCTCTATATATGAAGGGAGGAATTTCGTCAGAAAAGAAGCGTTTTACTCGTAAATTTTCGAGCTGGTTACATCAATTCGTCGTCAGACCAAGTGAATAGTGAGAGGGGGATTGTCACACTGCTGGTTGAGGACACAGACAGAGAGGTAAGCAGACGACCTTGCGAGGGGGATTTGTGCATCGTGTTGTAATGGGTGCGGGAGGTGAGGATAGGTGTTGTGGGTCTCAGCTGCGACTCACCGTGTTGGGGGAGGGGAGAGGAGGAGGAGGAGGAGGAGGAGGAGGAAGAAGAGGAGGAGAAGGAGGAGGAGGAGGGAGGAATGGAGTGTCGGCGAGATCATGCATATCCGGGCGGGCATTGGCAGTCGTTCTTAAGGTGGGCGCCAGTCAGTCCACCGCGATCGGAGGTCCTCATAGTGGACATCTAGGGTAACGTGGCTGTTGATGCGGTGTGCCAAACTTCGAGCAATTCCCTGGCCTGTTTGGTTTTAGCCATGGCGACCACCTCTGTATCGTCCCAATCGAAACGGTGATCACAATCAATGGCAGACCCAAACACGAGAGATAAGGGGTCGCGGCGGCGGATGATGATGATCAGCTTGTGTTCACTAATGCGAGTCCCAAGTTGCCGATCCGCGTGACCAAAGTAAACGCAACGGCAGTTAGCGCACGGGATTCGGTAAATGAGGCTAGTTTGCTGTCTTTTGGATAAAGGGTCCTTTACCCAGGATAATGCTGCTCGTGAGGAGGACGCCGGCTTGTGGGCAATGCAGATGCCAAACCGGTTTAATTGTCGGTTGATCGCTTCGGAAATTCCTTGCATGCAGAGCAATGAGTAATATTTCCCCCGTACCACTTCTCCACCAGAACTCCGATCTTGTGGTTGCCTTTGACGTTTGGGACAATTTTTCAGGAAGTCAATCGGATATCCGTTAGATCGGAATAATTGGTATAAATAGGCTAGTTCTCTCTTGAGTGGATACTCGCTGCTACAATACGGAAAGGCTCGGTGTAAAAGAGCGCAACGATCGGTTGAAGGACCCCAGGCACATGCGAGCAGCCAAAGCTGCCTGTCTTACGGGAAAGATTGTAATAAGGGTTTTACGGGTGGGCCTATGTATGCATAGAGGATTGGCAAAACAAGTATTGATAATCGGCATATCCGTTTTTTGGGTCGAAGGTTTTAATGCATTGGCATATAGCCACCGAAATTAAGCAGGAAAATTAAAAAATAAACAGTAAGTGTCTACAACGACTGCTTATCAATGCTCTGAACTGAGATCATTGTAGATAATCCACCAGACTGTTGGGTGAACTGGAGGCGGCGTGAGTATGCGACCGCGCTTGCCTTCCAAGCAGGCTGCGCGAAACAGTATTCAAAGTAAAAGAGCAGTCGAGAAGTGCATATGCATACGCCCAACGACCCTTACCCAAGCCCCAGAGAGCAAAGTGAACGGGTAGAGCTGCAGTATCTATGGTACCGAGTCCGGCTTTGTATGCTAGTGACAATCGTTGGACTGCTATCAGGTGGTGGTCACCAGAAGATACGATCGGGAGGACGAAATGCGCGGAGATAATGACAAATCAAGAGAGGCAGTTTTAATTTGAGATTATTATTCAATGTCTTAAGTGAAGTCGCAGTTAAATCACCACTGCCAGCATCCAAACGTCTAAATGCAGACTCAACTGGCAAAAAATGCCAACATGGGACGGTATGATTACCATGATATCAGATTCCAATCTCACTGTCCAGATTTCAGTCTAAATACACGTCAGGATTCGCGCCAAAGATGTTATGACTGATCGTCGTATGCTAGCTTACGACAGAAACCACAACGGATTAGACGAAATACTCTCACAGCAATTAGTTTGGTTAGGAGGGGGTGAGTAGGATCCTCGGGAATTTCGTTAGTAAATTGAGTAGAGAATTAGGAGAAGACGTCTGGCCGAGCACCGTACCCATCACTTTGTTGTTTTGAGCTCCAGAAATCGTGCAGGAATCCGTCATCAGAGGTAGTATCGGCAGCAGAACGAGCGACCGTCATAGGGGGTGCCAGCCAATCAACGACCGGTTCAACCAATTCTTCACCTGCCTTGCTTCTGGCATACAGAACCCCGCGCATTCACCTCCAAACTGGACAAACTGAGCAGGGAAAGAACAATTCTCTGTCTGCTAGGAGGTCGTGAGGAATAGCATTGAAGGCCAAGGAGCAATCAGTGAATGCGCATGCCTGCGCCTCCTAGAACCGGGTGGGCCGTTAGAACAACAGCGTCCGAGGTACCACTCTGCGAGTTCGAAAATGTGGGAAGTATGGGGTGGTGGTGCCTACGACAACATCAGCTCTAGGTGTATGGATGAAAAATTACAGTAGATATTTAACCTCTTGAAATGTTAACTGAAATTCTGAAATGGTTTTTTTCAATTCGCAAAAATTGCTTAAATAGCATCGTCACATCAATAATTGTGCAAGGTAATCCCAAAATGTTTCATTCACGTCAGGATGACAGCCTTCAAACAGGCCGCCAGCATAAATTAAATTCCTTAACAACTGACGTCTTAAATAGTATAAACTTCTCCCGTGAATTTCAGGTGTCCTTATGAAAGCAAATACCTTTTACAGAAAACATGTACAAAAATATTGTTTACTTTACTCCTTTGGTAGCGGCTTTCGTCTTTTTCAAATTTTACACCTGAAGGTGGTGCACCGTGTTGTTTTAAAAAAGTTTTCTATTCCCAAATTATTTTGAACTCAACCTGCCGTTGCGCTTTCATTCAGGGTTTCCAAACTACAAGCTCTTTTTCCCATGCAAGGAAAATCATGCATCTTATGCACTATTAAGAGGAAGTCATGTTGGGCTCACAAAATTTTGGGATGTACTTGGACCATGTTATTCACTTTATCAACAGCATGAATTAACGCGCTGATACGATGCTGCATGACTGGACATTTCTCGGTCATAAAGAATTCCTGGTTAGAAACGTTTTTTAAGTCGTAGATATTTTTTCCCCATACATAGCATTTAAAGAAGGCGGGATTCTCTACCAAATTAATTTAAGAAAGAACATTTTTGCGCACATTTTCTATAAAATATATTCAAAAGTATGGAGACATTGAAAAGTCAGTGTTAACAAATATATGCTACTTAAGTAGTCACCTTTACAGAATGCAGTCTTTACAGGCAGTCGAAAGGAAACGCTTACAAGAGCCGACATCCTGACATGCCCGAAATATCTTAGAATTATGCTCTGCGATAATCGATTTCGCAACCCTACTAAGGTAGTCTTTCCGAATCGAAAACATTTCAGGGCTTAGGTTAGCACTTCATGAGGTATCGCATCTACTGTATAGGACTGAAGGATGTAGGATCAAAATAATTGATCTTTTTAGAGATGGGAGGATTCGGGCGGTGATCTAAACATCGTTCATTTTAGACTCCTCGAAATGCATGCTGATAAGAGACGCTAAAATGCGGCTAATTAAATAGACCATAATGTAGGGAGAAGTGATGTGACTCAATCCGATCCACCAGTTGTTGAACGACGGAATTGTCGAAGATGGCTACCACGAGAACAACAGCATTTAAGATACCGAGCCAGACTTTACACGTAATTGTAGGGGTCCGACCAAATGCTGAAAACGGCGTGACAGCGTCTAGAGTAACTTGTCCAACGGGCCGTAGAAGAAGGAACAAAGAAGCAACCGGACGGAAAAGGATTATCGAGGTAGGATGTTGGAAACCTCGAAGACCCCCAAATCACCAACCAGGAAAAACAGGTTGGGCTGGACCAACCTAAATGCGGCAAGTAACTTAGCAACCTAACCCCGGCTTGAAGCACACGCGTACACTTAGGCCCTTCTCGCCCGCAACCAATCAACGAAAGACGAAAGCCCCGAACTCGCACCACGCTGGTGCCAAGTCTAGCGCGGCTCAAGCCAGTGATTAACAGGGCGCGTGGGGTGGACAGAAAGGCGCCATGAGTAAGCGACTGCGCTGACGACCACAAGAGAACCAAACTCATCGCACTTTAGGGGGTAAATGCTATTCTGACTGAATGTCGGACACCAGACATCATAGATTCCGCTGAAGTCGGGTTAGGCGGTGCTAGACGAGTGGAGCATGACGTGGGGAGAAGTAATAAAACATCATCAAACCCGACGGTTGCTGAATTGCCGGCCCTTTAATTACAGACGTCCAGGATGGACAGACGAAACTTGCTGTCCACGCGAAGTTGCTCAAAAATTCGTCTTCATGTAGTATGAAATAAAGCGGATACTGCAGAAGCCACCATGATTCGTTTGCAATGGGCGAACGGAGCATTTATCCTAGTTATTTATATGTTTTTTTCTCGAAATTGTTTAAGTAGCACGTAGTCGAGGGAAGCATCGCGGCGGGCATGACAAGAGACAAACTTTTGAAGCCTAGACTCAGTCCGCACGGATGCATAATAAAACAGAACTCTCAATGGCCAATGCGTCACTACAAGCTGAGGGGGAAAGCAGATACAAAAGAGTGCAACATCATTGAATTTTTCGGCAAATGGGACCATCAGAGGACAGAAATAACACCTGTTAGGTCCCCAGAGTATGCAAATAAAGGTCTGCGTTTTTCTTCATCAGCCCTCGTTGACGAGGCCACTAACGTCTTCGTCTCCAGCGCCTCCTAAGAATATTTTACTTACTAATAGTGAAAATACGATGCCCTGGTGAAACGTCAAAAGAAGAAGAGCCGTTCACTGGGAGAGCTTCGTCTAGGATCTTAAGTTTCGGGTGGTGATTTCAACTACCTCATTTCCTCATTATCTGACACATTTTGACGTAGGTTACAAATGTCGTGGCTATAGTCACTGCCTCTCTTGTTGTCCGAGGCGCTGATTCACAGCCCCCGATTTTTGAACGTCTTCACCGTCTCCTGTCAGGTGGGTTTCCGAAACTCAAATGGGGGGGGGACAAGTTGAAGAGGACGATGGCGTCATCACTCGCAAATCAAGGAAAACTTTCAGGCGTTCCGCTCAGGGGTAGAGCACTTCAGTTTTGTCCCAATGTTCTGATGACAAAAGGCAGTTAGTGTCACGAGTTTCGTCGAAAATGGGAAGGGGACGCAGTCGAAGAAGACCCCCTCCCTAGTGAGCAGTGGTTACGTCGCGACCTGTCAACCGCGTCGGCGATTCTACTGCGTTACACACTGGAAGGAGAGAGCAGGAGAATGACGCGTGCGACACATTGAACGCAAAACTCCAGCTGTTCATGCCAATGGATGTTCCCAGCTAGTTCCACTGCAAAGTCTGCGCGTGTTTTTATTCCTCTCAAAGAAGATGTCAACGTAGTCAGCTGACGGGTGTTGAGCAACGGTAGTTCGGACAGATGAAGCAGGGGAGAAATCAGTATTCACTAGGCCAGGCGGACGGAAAGATGCAGAGGAATGACAAGAAGTTATGGCAGAGGAAACGATAGCGACGCTGTTTCAAAAACTCATGTGAGAGAAGCCTGACACAGCGTCCGACTGAATGCGGGCCTGCAGTCGCCTGAGTAGTGAGTATACCTGGAGTGCCACGATCATCAGGTCAGGTTCCAATCAACAGAACAAGACGGCGGGTATCAGGACGAGGGCTTTATAGGCAGAATAGTCATGAGTGTGGCCGCGTACTCAGCTAGTGGCACTTAGCCCTGGACTTAGCCCTAGCCTGAGCCAGATCTCTTTAATCAGTGATCATTAAAGCAATCACTCTGCCATTTAGGCACCTAGATGCTGCCCTATAGTCGACTATTGTAAAGATTGACCTATTGTAAGACGGTGTGTTCAGCTATCTGCCCACATCACGCGTCAGACTCATCCCATTGTGCCTAATAGCCCATCATGAAATCCTATCATGCATAGCCGGCAGTAGTCAGGCAGAATTACTGCCGATAATGGAGACTAGGATGACCATTTCTCTGCCTTAACACCCGATTTCGATAATTCAGCGCCCAAAACCCAAGACTGTGTGATCATTTGGCGTGCATTTGAAGGCACGGGCTCATTGCTCTGCCTTCTTTGACGGATCTAAATTACTAGATGACATACGGTATCAGTATGGTCTCACAGGTTGTGGTATAGCAGAGCGCATTCAGTGCGGTCAAGGGGGACCAGATCACCTTGCAGGTAGTTCAGATCAGTAGACGCCGTACTGATGCAATTCTTAGAACTTCCGATGAGATGGTATTACTGAAAAAGCAAGAGAGACTGGAATGGCCACTCCTGGCTTATTAGACGTCATCAGCCAGCCATACCCAACCCCCATCGGGGCTCGGTCATCCGGCCTGTTGGTTGAAGTCCAACGCATTAACCACTGAACCACGTGCTTGCTGTCCTTTCAGTTGCGTTCGGGCGCATACAATGGTAGGGTGAGTCCCAAGGCACAAAAGGACAGGTGAGTTTGGTCACGCCATCGACAAGTGCCCCTCTACCAATGAGGAATTTACGTAAATTTAATTATTTTCGATGTCTTCTTGCAATCCGCCTGCACACCGTTTTGAGTTCCACCCCACCCGTAAAACTCCCTCTAACAAAATTGTCGTAGGATACGGTTCACAGGCTACTTTAAGTTAGTCGTCGTCCCACAACCTACCGCTTCAACTCATGTTATTGTACAGCGCCCCTCTTTCTAGGAATTCTGCTCCTCAACTTTGGAGCATTCGATCACGAGTCCTATTTGATAAAACCACCAAGGAGCCCGAAACAATGGTGACCGTCTGCTGGAGACCCTTTGGTAATTGCCTTTATGTATATTTGACCTCGAGGCTTGTGTATAGTAATAGTATATTTAGGGCAATTGGCAACGTCCTTGATGACCCTATTGAAAACTGTACAGACAATACAAACGTTAAATGTACACTTTACTGAAATTTTGCCAGTAACATATTTGTTAACGGAAAACGTTCTTACAGAGTGTGACTGCCAAGGAGGCGGCAGGCAGTCGTTTCCATGTACATATGAAATTTTAAGTGCAATTATAAACAATCAGCACAAAGTGCAGTAATTTGCGTAGTTTGAGAAGGAAATTTTTATGAAACGCCAGGCATGTCTTACATAAGGATGAAATCAGGAAATAAAATTTGTGGCTGGCCGCAGATGGTCCTGCAGTGAGAATCGTCGTTTATCAAATATCAAAAGATCCAGCTGCCTTTTGAATGCAGCCATTGTACCAGATGTCACTATTTCCCCTGGGAGTGAGTTCCACGGTCGAACAACATGCTCTCCGAAGGAAAACTTTCGATGGTCTAGGCGTGTTCGCTCCCGCTTGACTTTGCGCGTATAACCGCTCAAATGATTCATGGTCGTGAAGTCCAAGAAGTCTTCAGAATTGAGCGAATATGCATGCCTGTGGATAATGCGGAATGTCCATAACAGGTCACACATCCTTCGTCTACAGGATAGGGGTACAAGTTTAGCTGGAACGGTCTTTCTGGGTATGGCAGAGTCCTGAGATTGTCCACCAGTTTTGTGGCCTGTCGTTGCACCTGCTCTATGGCATTACTGTCTTTCTTCATCCAAGCACAAACCCCGGCGTTTTTTTTCAACCGGATTATTCGCCAGCAGAGAGGTTGAAACGTCGCCTTCTTGTTCTAGCGCTGAGGAAGAGACTTGGTGAAGGAGAACGGAATTTGGTTATCTACAACAACGAAATCAGATAGCGCCCATCATTCTTTCTTTGGAGGGGTCCAATCCGGATGACGGCGCAGCTGGCATAGAAGGCGAAAGTCCTAGACGCATCGAACTTACTTCTCTGCCAGCCATAAATCGCAAACCGAAATTTCTATTTACCAATGTGCGGAGCATGTCGATGAGTTAAAGATCCATCTATCTGGTCTATCCCCGGATATAATCTCACTAACGGAAACTTGGCTGAACCAGCAGGGGGACAACTGTGAGTTAACTATACCAGCATACCAGTTGGTTAGAAGAGGCAGGTCAGGACGTCAGGGCGGAGCCGTACTCACGTATGTAAAACACGGGCTTATAGTCTCAGGCAAAACAAATAAACTTACGTGTACTTCTGAGGAAATTCGGCTAACTATAAAAGCACCGGGTTCGCCGAGCCTTAACGTCCTGACGGTCTACCGACCGCCGAGAAATGATCCCAACCGGACGCCCCTCTGATTGAGGACCTGGAGGGATTCTCTATCCGGTTCGAAGTCTTGATCATGGGGGACTTCAACGCATCTTTTATAACCTGGAGTTCAGCCCTATGCATCTGGTCCAGACCATGCATTCGACCGACGTTCGCTGGACATGACGTTCAGGTTATTTCTCACTCAGCACGTCTCTTTTCCGACGAGGGTGTGCGAAGGGCAACAGTCAAACTGTCTGGATCTGCTTCTTACGAAGTCACTGGGCAACATCGACGAGGTGCAATGTCTACCTCCCCTAGGTCGAAGCGACCACGTCGTACTGTTGTAGGAGTACTTAATTTTTTCTCTGCCCGAACAAGCCATCAGGGTTAGAAGGAACATTTGGCGCGGTGACTTTGCCCAAATGAAAGCTGAACTAAACACCATAAACTGGGAATCAGCTTTTTCCGGTGATATAACCAAGGTATGGGACTGGTTTATTGAGTTGTTGCACGTTTTTCTCAGAGACCACTGTCCTATTTCACGGAAGAAACTGAACAGCAGGCCTCCTTTGCTATCACCAGGTTTAAAAAAAGAAGTGAATAAAAAGCGGAGATTATGGAGGAAATTCCTCTCGGATAGGAGTTCTGTGTCGATAAATGCATACAAGGCACGGAAGAACCTTGCTAAGAGGTTAATCCTCGGGACGCGGCATACTTTCGAGAAAGACATTCTGAATCGAGCCGCAGAAAATCCGAAGTTATTCTATAAGAAGAAGCACACGAAACAGAGACCCAATCCCGTTAGTGAAAGCTAGAGACGACCTAGAACTCAGTGAAGACGGAGAAAAGGCAGAGCACCTTTCACAATTTTTAAGTCCATCTTTATGAAGGAAAGCGTATTTCTTTCTCCAGACTGCGACATAGTGGACGGGCCAACGATTGAGGTTGTCTCTTTCGCCGAAGCAGTTGTTCGCAAAAAACTATTGAAGTTGAATGAGTCTAAATCACCTGGGCCGGATGACATACCGCCGAAATTGTTGAAGGAGCATGCTGGAAAACTATCTAAACAGCTGTCCATGCCCTTCCAAACTTCGTTCGAAACAGGCTGTTTGCCCGCCGATTGGAAATCTGCACGGATCACGCCAATTTATAAAGGCGGCAGCGAGGTCTTAGCAGACAACTACAGACCAAACAGCCTTACTTTAATTTGCTGCAAAATTATGGAAAAAATAATTAAGCGAGAAATAATGCACTTCCTAGAAGAACCTAATCTGCTATGCGATGCCCAGCACGGATTTCTTAGAGGCAGCTCATGCGTGACAAACCTACTTTATTGTTTAGATCGCTGGACCCGGGCAGCCAATGGCGACAACGTAGTGCACGCGATCTACGTCGACTTTAAGGAAGCATTCAACAGTGGATCACATCAGCGTCTCCTGTACAAATTAAGCCGGACAGGCATAAGGGGTAATCTCCTGAGGTGGATACAAAGCTTCTTGATCGGTCGCTCTCACATCGTCCACGTCGGTGACCGGTAGTCGGCGGAGGTAGCGGTTGAAAGCGGTATTCCTCAAGCCTCCGTCCTTGTCACCCCTTGCGAGGACTTTACCCCTTGAAATTTGAATATATGGCCGGGTCCCGTCGAATGTGCCTCCTCCTGAGAGCTATCGTCTCCCCCCTCACTGCTGTTGATGTGTACTCGGCAATTCGCGTACGTATTAATCTCCCTGTATCTCCGACGTAGTTGCTTTGGCCGCAACTGCATCAGATCCGATAAACGACTCCAGACGTTTCCTGCCGTGGCAGTGGTTCTCTCGGCCTCATTACTTGGCGCCTATTGGTTGATTGCGGTCTGTACTTAACCTTAACTCCAAGTAGAGTGAGAAGACGACTGACGGCTTCCAAGACGTTCTTCACATACGGAAGAGCCCGCCAAAATTTGGGGCCGGTTGGATTTGGTCTCTGGTGTCATTTTCGCTTGCACCAGTTGACAAAGTTGCGCGGTTAACCATTGGCTCTCATTACCCGTCGAAGATATTGTAATTCAGCAACCTTGTCTTGCATTTCATTGCAGCGCGTCTCAACGCGCAGTTATAGCGCCCTTACACAACTGCGCTTGTGACTTACTGGGTGGTTGTCATCGAAGTGCAGTATTTGCGTCGTATTCGTCGCTTTCCTGAACACTTTGGTTTTTAGGCCACCACAATCTTTGCGGCAGACGAGGACATCCAGGAAGGCCAGCTGATTGTTTTCCTCCTCCTCCATCGTAAACTGAATGTCCAGGAAGACGGTGTCGAGATGTTCTTTGAATGTCAGCACCTGATCCCGTCAGCAAAAATAACGGTATCATTCCTTTTCATCTCACTTGGGGCGCTCTGATGGAAAAAGGTCATCTGACCTTCCTTCAGGACAGATTTTAACTAAAGCGCCGGGATGTTCGTCCATCCTCGAGGCTGCCACTGCCAACCGTATGTGTCATATAAATGTCATTCGACATTTTGAACTGCATCGATGAACAGTCTGACAGAATCACACCATTCTGACGTGAACAAATGGACACTACCTCTTAAAAACGAACCACTAACGAGGCTTTGAAAACTCCGCGGAAAGTACAGGCTTTTTGTGGGGAAAATCTAAGACCTTCGACTTGGTAGCACCATTTTGCCAGCCATCGGGGCCTCAAATTATGGGGCTGAACGTAATTGGCTGAAATGTTTCGCCATCATTTCACGAATGCCTGCAGTCTTAGATTCGATAGGTGTCCACAGGGGTGGCCCTTGATGCAAAGTGCTCTGTTTGATGGAAGCGACTTTCTCATTTATTCATCTTAAAGGCCTTCATTTGATCTACAGGTTCACATAAAGCACCTCTAAGGCTAGTTGAACACGTTCTGCACGCGTATCAGGTTAGCTGTGTAGTGTCAGTAGTTGATCAACACGAAATGTACAAACGCATCCCTCCTCTGTAGGTTATACCGGCTAGCATGGGTAACTACCCACTTACCTGGCTAAGTATAATTACCAGTACACTATCAACGCACGGCATGATTGGCTGCTAATTAGCATGTCGTGGGGGGACGAGGACTTGTGTGGCACGTACAGACGGAATATTTAACCCTGTCAGCTACTGCGTCTGACTCCGTACGGGCTGATTCAGTTTCTCCTCCAAGCTCAGGAGAGTGGGAGAGGGGAGAGTGTGTCGGGCGCTGCGTAAACTAACTCGCGCGTAAGTCCCTGCGTCCAAAGTATGAAAGGAGTTAAAATGGAATTTTATCTGTATGTTTGTTTTAGTAAGCTCAAGAAATGCCGAAATATACTGACGCGAAGTAAGAGATTATCAGAACAAAGATTATGGGGCATATATCAGATCCCTAACAAAAGAATTATCTAGCTCCACCCAGTGGAGCTGAGAGATGGTTGAGTTCAGACTGTTCGATATAGAAGTTAGAGTGTGTTTGCGACCCTTGAAACATTTAACACATTTGGCGTCTCTGAGTGGGGATGCTACTTGCGGGCATTCAGACACTGAGAGGTTAAGGGACACTAGGTAGTATTCTGCGCTGTACTCTGTGCGTAGCCCACAAACAGCCCCGAATCGCCTTGTACGTGTACGTCCTCCTACAATGCTGGATACTTGAATAGTGCTCATCAAGACCGCTTTTGCAATGGAAGCAATTTCCCGCAGATTCGTTCGTCAATCAAGCCGGCGAGGGAAATTAAGTTCACGCCTACTGGGCATTCCCACAAATAAGCCCTATATTTTGGGGAATTTAACAGGTCTAGCCTTCCAGATGGGCCTAAATGTCTTCTGATTTTGTTGAGCAGTGTGAATTTGGCTAAAGCTGCGGTCTTCTAGTGGCTCCACACCGAAAGCCTGTTCTAACACTCGGTCTCTCGCGAGTGCTTGCACGTGCACAACAGGGCTGCCTGTCATTCGTCCACTCGACCTTCCAACTGACCAATAGGATTCAAGGCCTAGCACGACGTACCCTGTCTTTTACGCATTTCCCGAAGGTCACGCGTGGGCGCCGCTTTCGCGGCGTTGGGTATGCCCTCGTCTGGCTACCAACATCTATCGACCTCTTCTCCAGCAGTTTCGTACACAATACAACGTCCTTCGAACTGGCGTTTCATTTAAGTAAGTATAGTAGGTATTCTTTGTATGCCACAGATGCTTGGGGGCCTTCACCCGACCCTTACCCTTCTCTTTCCATTCGGCACCGGGCCTGATGGTCGTGGTCGTCAGGGTGCCGTCTTTAGCCTAGGCCTCTGGGATAGTTTTTCCATTGCTTAACACACGCACCTGAGGTAAGCCTTTGGAAGTCAGTTAAAAAACGACTAAACAGGAAAAGGAGGCGTTCATACCAACCGAGATTGCTTGAAATACGCATGCTCAGCTAGCCTACTGCAGTCATCGGGTCTGGTGGCGTTTTGCCAATCAGCATGGAGGGCGGCGAGACGAAAAGCGCGTGTTGTTTTAATGGACCAAACTTGTCCATCGGACACGCCAGCATTTTATCCAATCCCTTCATTTTGTGCACATGCATTGCGTGGGCTAACTCATGAAATGTCGACCGAAATTTCGAAATGCGTTCTCCTTTCGAAAAGATTAATTAAGTATTAATGAACTTATTTTCGACGGCATGCAAGAGCTATACTCTGCAAAAAATGACTACTTATGTAGCAAGCAATTTTCTCATTGACTTTCGACGTCCTTGAAAATTCAATTATATTTCATAGAAAACACGCATAAAAATATTCATTCTTTTACTTATTCGGGAGAAAATCACGTCTTCTTCCAATTTTATAATCAAAAGAAGGGTATAATTCGGTTTCAAAAAAGTTTCTAACTGTGAGATTTTTTAATACCATGAAATGGCCGTTCAAAAAACGTCATGTATCTGCCTTTTACGAATGTGGCTTATAAAGTTAGCGATATTGTTCAAATCCACTGTTTAATTTTATGAAACCCATATGGCCTCCTTTTAATGACGTAGAGAAATGCATGGGTTTCCGTACACAGAAATTATACGGCTTGTAGTTTTGAAACCTTGAATGCAAGTGTAGCAGCAGGTGAGTTCAAAATTATTCGGGAATTAGAAAAGTTTTTAAAACCAAATTATACCCTTATTTCGAGTATAAAATTGGGAGAACAAGTAATTTTTTGCCGAGTAAGTAAAAGAATGAATATTTTTATGTGTGTTTTCCATAAAATATGATTGAATTTTCAAGGACGTCGAAAGTCAACGAGAAAATTGCTTGCTACTTAAGCAGTCATTTTTTGCAGAGTATAGCTCTTACATGCAGTCGGAAATAAGTTCTTTCGAAAGCCGACACCCTAAGGTAACTAGACCATTGTAGAATTTTGCTGCATGATGATTAGTTTTACGACCCAACTTAATTAATCTTTTCGAAAGGAGAACGCATTTCGCAATTTCGGTCGACATTTCATCAGTTAGCCCACCCACCGTACTCACTGTCCGGTCGAAATCGACGATTGGATGTTAATGAGTGGACAGAAGGACTATGAAACTCAGCCTGGATCGCACTGGTTTAGTCAGACGTCGAAAGTTGGAAACTGTTTTGACCCCGAGAGTTCTCCAGTTTAGCAAATGCTAAATCGGATGCCAGGGTGGCTTACTGACGCTTTTGCGCCATGCATGTTTGTACATGTCCACGCAGGAGGGCGCTCTTTGTCCAATCGGACGACGGTAGTGGTGGACATGCCCTGCACATGTATGTCCCATCCAAGCTAGCGGCGGAGACTGGAAATAAATAGGATCGTGTGGGGTAAAAGGGGAAGCGTCGCGGTAGCTTGAGCCATTGGCAGGATGTAGACGATCTACGGTCGTCAGGAGTGCTTAACAAAAGGAAACCCAACAAGATGCATTGAGGCAAACGGAAATTATGAATTTGTCAGGAACTAGGGCGACAGCTGCCTCGACCGTCAAACGCACCTGCCCGAGGGTTCAGCGGCAGTAAGTGACCATTAGACTGTTGGACAGCCGGGCCTTTGGATTTCCTTGTGTGCTATTGGCTGGTTGTCAGTTTATGTTGACACTAGCCACCCTATTTTTCCGAGAACTTGTAAAAGTTCCAAACTTCCAAAAGGAATTTTTATCATACAACGTTTCTCTGAGTTTGTTTCTAGAACGTCTATATAAGTAGAACTCGTAACAGGGAAATTTTTATCCAACTTCTCGGATTACAGAGCTGGACTGATCAGTGAAGACCGCTGTACTGCGACTCTACAAATTTCCAATCTGAATAAACAATAAGCAGACCAGCGGCACAAGTCATGAAAGATTTCTGGGCAACGGTATAGAGAAGGACCCAATTTAACTGTCAGTAGACTGTGGATCGTGTTTTATCTTAGCATACATTTGCAGGCTGTTCCAGAAATTACACTACCAACAACGACTGCTTCCCGAGACCTCACACCTTAACTCATAATCCGTTATTTTGTGAAATTTACTTTTTGTTTATTGCTTAATTATTACGCTCATTTTCTTTGTCGAACAATAGCGTAGGATAAGACTTTCGTCAAAAATCAAGGCAATTTCTGCGTTTTTTGTCAGCCTACAGTCTAGCATACTGCTCCACTCATAAAACTCCCTTTACCATAACTCATGTATGACACGATCCACAGTCTACGGACAGTTGAGTGGGGTCCTTCTTTATACCGTTGCCCATTTCTGCGTTAAAATTGCTCATGCGTCGATGGATTCGAAGTCAAATCTCACGTGTTCTCCCTGGGGCTGCGATCTCATTGCGTAATGACTGAAAATAAATTTAAATTGAACATTTGACTGTCGATAGTCATGGTCAACAAAATCGGCAAATGAGCGAAGCGTCCCATGATTCGTCCGCTCAAGACTGCCATTCTATGAGGTACACTGGATTTTTAGGACTCGAAGTAAGTGCGTTCTCCAAGCTTTGTATTAGGTACTCTAGCCATGTGACTTCTAGTTACCGTCAGGGTGGATACAGATCACCAGAAATTGATAGTTCGCTGAAAAAGCGAAAAACGGAGAAGGCATGAAATGGATGTACCATTAGGAACGCCAGTCAGCATGAAACGAATTAATTTCAGAAAATTTGGCCCACGCCACTTTTCCCTCCCCCTCCGAGGCATCCGCTAGAAGGGGTCCCAGGCGGGCGACCATTTGTCAGTCCACAAACTGATTACGAGAATAGTGGCGATGGCTGCTACAGCGACTGGAACAGCACAGGTGTTTCAGGTCCTGCAATGGTTCATGCTGCTATTCGTGCACCGAGCAACGTGTGTTAGAGAAGACTAACAGTTGTTCCTACACATGACACTTCGACTGCGGCAGGCGATGGCTATCGCCACTGTTGCACGAGGCTGACGCAGCAACGGAGATTTGCGCACTCTCTACTCCCTCCGTCGATGGCGACGCAATGTCAAGACGACTGGAGGTGGACTCGGAGGCAGTGGCTGATAAGGCCAGACGGTCCCTCTACGCGTGCCACACACGAGACCTGGTCTCCGCTGTGTGTGCCAGGCTTTCTGTGCGGGAGAATCAGATGTCACATCGGTGGGGGCGTCTTGAAGATCACATTGGGAAACACAACTGAAGCCTGACTTATAGTTCAGAGAAGGATCGAGTTATCGCGTCAGTTGAAGGACTTCGAAGCTACAACTCCTAGCGTGTCAGATATATTCTAGTGAGGGGTGCGCTGGTGCGTCGTGGGGACGGATTCCCCGTGTTGCCTCACTCTCTCTCTCGCTCTATCTCTGGTCAGCGGTAGGGTAAAGGACCCCACGTAGCTGTCGGTAGACTGTGGATCGTGTCATACGGGGTTTTATCTTGGTATCCATTTGCCGGCCGTTGCATACATTGCACAGCAAAAACAATCACTTCCCATGGTCCCAAGCCATTATTTAAACTCTACTAATTTTTAAAAAAAATGTTCTTCATTAGTTTTTTTATATAACGCGCCCATTTCAGTCGTAATACGAAGGCGTACGAAAGGGCTTTCATCGGAAATCTGAACAAGTACTTTGATTTCTTGCCTTTCTTCAGCGCGGGCTTTTGAATTTGAGCCGCCATTTTTGTAGCTCTCCATTGACGTGTGGATTTTTACTATTTGTACATTATTGTGCCTTGTTCTCTTCGACATATTGAACTGTTTTGCATCCTTTGTTTGTCTGAGTTAAGATAATGAGGTCGTCTCTACAGTACGCTAGCACCCTTTTGAACGGAATTAAATTTTCTATTTCACTTACGAATGACCATGATGCAAACTGTTGTACTTTAAGGCCAATATGTCGTATTTGCAATCGTTCTGTGTTGAATTTATCAAATATTCGTCAAAAACGGCCTAAAGCATGTCCTAGCGTGGTCGCAGGTAAATGGTCTCCTAATTAACAACCAAAAATCCGTTCGGTGTATTTTTAGACTGCGGCTCTCTCCTAACCCTGATTCCTCTGACATTCTTCCTAACGAAGTATCCTCTTTCAGGTACCTCGGCATCACTTTGTCCTCAAATCTTTCATTTTCTCTCAACATTGAGTCCCTATTTATTCAAGTTCGTAAACTTCTTTACTACATACGTCGTTTACGTTCCCACCACACACCTCCACCCTTAGTCTGGAGATTCGTTGATGCCTGCATTTTTCCTCTTATCCTATACTGTTGTCCTGTCATTTTTCCTGCTTTTCCTGCTGTGTTAAACTTTGACTCTTTAATAATCTATTAACTTATTTACTGCCCATAGTGAATGGAGCCAATTATTTTTGCTGAAAATTTTGAACTTACGATTTCAAAATAAAGCGCATTCCTCTCTCTCTCTGTTGTCTGGGGCACTGTCCCATCTGTTAAACCCCCATTTAACACCATTACCCATGATCCACAATCTACTGACAGGAAAGTGGGGTGCTTTACCCTACCATCGCCCCACTCTCTACCCTCTCGCATGCACCGATGGCTTCTACGAGTCAGAGATTGAGCGCAGTGGGTAAGAAGACCCAGCGCCCCGTCTAAGCCTTTCACACGCGACTCGACCCCCACCAGGCTACACTAACTGACATTTTGCCCACCATGCCAGCTAGGACAGGAGTAATGTGAGGTGTGCTGCGAAGAGGCGTCGCGTGTGTACGCGCTGCGGTGGGGGGCTAGTGCTTAACCTAGAGGTGTATCTGCAGGCAGGGATGAGTGTTTTGGTGGGGTCGGGAGCGTGCTGTTTATTCGAAGATTTTCATGAATGCGCCTAAAGCCGAATAGGCTCACGCGATGACCAAATGTCCTGGGACAGCATGAACGGGTTAGATGGAAGAGACGGGTGTAGCCTAGGGCAAATGGTCCGCAAGTGACCGATCACGCCGATGCGTGACGATATAATGCACCAAAACGGGAACACGAACACACCACACACCTCCCCCCCCACAGACACACACACACACACACACGACAGTTCGACCGTCGATTTCGACGATGTCCACCGTGTGCCCCACAGCTGCAGCAGCGGTGGGAGCAGGGACGGTGACTTGCGCAGGGGTTTATAGTGCCAGTAGACTTGCGTACCATCTACCTACACTCTCTCCTCCTCACCCGCCTGGGCCCGGTGTCAAGACAGAGTCAAGAAGACCGGAGACGAGGGAGGCCGCAGGTGGATGGCT
>CACRXP010000048.1:235749-285698 GCA_902702965.1 Spirometra erinaceieuropaei | reverse complement strand
TCAGCACCCGCGATCGCCTTCGTCACCAGCACGTCCCGCTGATCTCGCCTCCGGACGAGGACATAGTCCAGCAGGTGCCACTGACGCGACCGAGGATGCCTCCAGGTGGCCTTCTCTCGCTCCGGCAGACAGAAGAACGTGTTCGTCAGGATGAGGCGGTGTTCTGCGCAGGTGCGGAGGAGAAGCAGGCCGTTGTCGTTGGAGCCGCGGAGACCGTGAGGACCCAGCACTCCCCTCCAGGCAGTATGGTCTGTGCCGACGCGGGCGTTGAAGTCACCAAGGACAATCAACTTGTCCGCCTTCGACACAGTCGCCAAGAGGGCGTGCAGGTCCTCGTAGAATTTGTCTCTGACGGCGTCGGGGTTGGTCATCATCGGAGCGTAGGCGCTGATGATTGTGGCGAATTTGCCTCCTCGCCGGAGGGGCAGGCGGAGGCTCATCAGGCGATCGTTGATGCCCTGCGGCAAACAGGGCAGTCGTCCCACGATGTCGGTCCGGATGGCGAAGGCGACGCCCGCGTCTCGTCGCTCTGCCCTGGGTCGGCCACTCCAGAAGAAGGTGTAACCGGCACCCACCTCCTCCAGTTGGCCTTGTTCGGAGAATCGGGTCTCGCTGAGTGCGGCGATGTCCACCTTGTAGCGCGCCAGTTCTCGTGCCACTAGCGCCGTCCTCCGTTCCGGTCGGTTGCTCCTCGGATTGTCTAAAAGGGAACGAACATTCCAGGCTGCCAGAGTGAGCGGGCTCACCCACACACACACACACACTCACACACACACACACACACGCACACACACACACACACAGAGCATGAGCGTTCACATTTGTCTACGTCTGTACTTACTCAACTTTCTCGGTTGTCACTCGGGGCCCTGTCTAACCAACCGAAACTGATGTGGGTATTTGCTTTCTCTCTACCCGAGAAACTAGCACCTCACCTAATCCCGGGTCAATGCTCTCGGACTTTCCTGTCGAATAAGGCCTCCTCCCGCTGTACCCCATCTCCCATCACACTCCGACAGTTGACCGCTGCGTGGGAATAGAGACTGAGGTGACAGTGGATATTCTATCTGGACGCCAAATCAGCGCATTCATAACTAATAATAAGTTTTGCGTGATTTCATCTGTCGGGATGCGACGACAGTTGTGGCTTGGTGGACTGCCAACTGACATAAAAACTAGGTCCCCATGAGAGTCATTTGAGTGACTGGAGAATCGACATTCAGGTTGCCTGAAGTGACGAAGGTGAGATCCAAATCACTCCCATTCTGTGAAAATCTGGCACCGCGTCGTGTGTGGCACGCGCAGAGTATTTTCATGGGGGAACTGGCATTCAGACTGCGTTGGGTCCTAATCAGTGCGACTTCTACGGCACTCTCGCAAACGTGTCAGGTCGTGTGTTTAGCTTCCCAGCCGCTGAGCCTCCGGTCATCTTGACATTGTCTTTCCTTCAGGGCCAGGTGGATGATGGAAAAAGGAGCGTGATAGATGCTGTGCAAGTCTTCCTGCGCAAGTCACCGGTGCTACTCTCACTCAGTGAGCAAGCGTCGTTGTTTGATGCAGTCAAACTTTCAGCCCTGTTTCCGCTATTGTGCATTAGCTCACCCTGCAGGTCAGCTAGTATCTGGAAAACTGCCGCCCAGGAGCTCTCTTCGCCTGCTGTCGCTGTGGCCGCCTGCTCCCCTGATCGCCGCCGCCTTGTAGCAGGAAAATGGTCTCCTACTGAACAATCAAGGATTAATGTTAGGGGGCGCTCACTGATCGTTCATACGGAACTCACTCGTTCCGTTGTGCCTTAAGGGCTCTCTCTCGAGCCCAACCAGCAGCCGCACAGCGGCGCATGATATATAGGCAGAATGATATTACCGACAAAGACAAGGGAGACTGGAATGGCCATTTCTGGCTTATTAGCCGTCGTCAGCCAGCCATACCCAAGCCCGAAGTGTGGAACACCCGAGCCTCGAACTCGCGACCTGTTGGTTTAGAAGTCAACGCCTCTACTCACCGGCCCACGAGTCCGTTGCCCTGTCGGTTTTCGATCGGGAATATACAACGTTGGGGGGCGCTCACCGATCGTTCATACGGAACTCACTCGTTCCGTTATGCCTTAAGGGCTCTCTCTCGAGCCCAGCCAGCAGCCGCACAGCGGCGCATGATATATAGGCACAACGTAACGAATGAGTTCCGTATGAACGATCGGTGAGCGCCCCCCAACGTTGTATATTCCCGATCGAAAACCGACAGGGCAACGGACTCGTGGGCCGGTGAGTAGAGGCGTTGACTTCTAAACCAACAGGTCGCGAGTTCGAGGCTCGGGTGTTCCACACTTCGGGCTTGGGTATGGCTGGCTGACGACGGCTAATAAGCCAGAAATGGCCATTCCAGTCTCCCTTGTCTTTAAAGGTAATATCATTCTGCCTATAAATCAAGGATTAGTTCAGCATCTTTTCCGACTGTGGCCCTCTCCTTGCTCTGAATCCTTTGACATCCTTCCCAACGAGGCATCCTCTTCCAAATACCTTGCCGTTATTTTTTATTAAACCATTCATTTTCCCTTAAAATTGAGTCCCTTTTCACAAAAGTTCGTAGCTTTCTTTATTATATTCGTCGTTTACGTTCCAACCACACACCTTAACCCTTAATTTGACTATTTGTATATGCCTGCATTCTTCCTCTTATTCTTTATTGGGCTCCTATCATTTTTCTTGCATTGGTCAAAAAGACCTGGTAGTTTTAAAACGAGTCCTCCGAATGCTCTCTTCTAAAGCCGGTGTTTCTTATCTCTTTTTAGTCGTTATTATCCAACAAATACATTTCAAATCGATCAGGCAATTTGCTGCACAAATTCTGGATGACGTTGCCCATCCCCTGCACTGTAGTCTAATATCTGCGAAGTCTTCCCGTCCCATGCACCGTAGCTTTCGACTTATTTCTGGCCGCACATCGGCAAATCAACATTCAGTTCTGCCATTCCTGGCGCGCTATCTTACACGTGAGCAGACAGAAATACAGAAGCTAAACTCGAACTCTCCCCATAATAATCGTCCGTTTTTGTATCAAACGTTTTGACTCTTGAGTAATTTATTAACTTATTCCTCTTCACAACGAATGGACGCCATTTTTGTTGAAAAGTTTGAATTTATAGTTTCAAAATAAAGCGCATTCCTCGCTCTCTCCGCCTTACGCTCACTATCGATTCGCTTTTGGAACCGCGCGAGGTTTACCCCTGGCCTTGCGAGAGTTTGACGCCAATCGACACTACTCCTCCGCTGATTGGCTACGAGCGGGCACAGTTGAGACGGAGAAAAAGACACCCACACGCGCTGGGGACTAATATTCTCAACGGCGGACACTTAAAAAGAACTTGTCTAAAGAGACAGCTCGCAGAGCTTCTGACACGCACTTTCTCATCAGTAAAAATTGTCCAGCGCAATCCATCCTTCCTGACTTTTGGTTAGGGAATCTTTGTGTTGTCGACCATACCACCCCGAGATCACTAATGGTATAAAGGTTGAATTTTCATGTATAAAATAAGTCGACGTTAGTCGGCCCGAAACATTTCTTCAGGCGCCAACCCAGCCCTGTGATCGTTTCGCGGCAGCTGAAATTATAAGTAGGCCATAGCCACTACGACCTTCAGACCCGGTCCCATATTAGAAAGGGAGGAAGTTGGACAGCAGTGGAAAAAGCATCGTACTCTGTACAGAGTGAACTGCGAATTGACTGAAGCAAGTTGGCAACCGAACGAAGGCCCATGTCTGACGCTCCCATGACAGGCGTCAGAGTGCCTTAAGCGGGATCATGCTTAAGTCGGGCTTGAAGCTGGTTGGCCGGTTTGGACAGTTGTGACTGACCTTTACACCCGGTCTCATTTAGAAATGGAGGAAGTTGGACGACAGTGGGAAAAACATTGTTTAGATATGGTTATGTAGCCGTATCTGAGATAAACGAACTCCAGCCGCCTGTAATACGGGACCGGTGGTAATAGAGGTTCTTACAGGTGCGGCCGGGAAACGCACAGCCGACGAGGTCAAGTAATTGTATGCAAAAGAAAAGCTCTTGGAAATGCGCGACTGTACTTTGAGTGCTTGAGAAATAGTTGCCCTACCCCTAACAGTATTGTGTCCATCGGGTGCGGCTATATAACCACGTCTTGACACAACATTGTATTCTGTACAAAGTGAATTACGAATTGACTGAAACAAGTTGGCAACCGAACGAGGGCACATGTCTGACGCCTCCATGACAGGCCTTGAGAGAGAACATGCCTAAGTCCGTCTTGATGTTGATTGGCCGGTTTGGACATTTGTGATTGGCCAAAAATCCCACCTCTTAATGGGCGCGGATTCTAGCAGTTGCCAGTGGCGCGAGCTCAATCGCATACACGTTATTTGTTTGTGGTTGGTTAGACAGAAGAAGGGGTTGGTGGTGCGATGATTTAATTCCACGAGAATTCTCAGGGACAAAGGTCTGTTTCCCAAAACGGCAGTGCTCGAGTGAGCTGTCGCGTGGGCATGTTTACTGCGTACATGTGCGTTGGAAAAAAATTATTTTGCAGTCACACTGGCTACCAAGCGACTGCCTGCGAGGATTCCAAGGCGCAACAGGACGAACATGTCGCCTACTGTGGCGGAACCGGTGAAATATCCTCCCATGCAAAATAAATTTGTCTGTCTTTCATGAAAGCACAAGAGGAAAACAAAGACCGTCTTACAGTAGGTGGGCTAACTCATGAAATGTCAGTTGAAATTCCGAAATGCGTTTTCGTTTCGAAAAGATTAATTAAGCAGGGTTGTAAAACTAATCATCCTGCAGTCTAATTCTATAATAATGCAGTTACCTCAGGATGCCGGCTTTCGAACGAACTTTTTTTCGGCTGCATGCAAAAACCATACTCTGTTAAAAATGACTACTTAAATGGCAAGAATTTTTCGCATTGATTTTCGATGCCCATAAACACTGGAGTATATTTCATGGAAACATGAATAAAAGTATTTATTCTTCCGCTCATTCGGCAGAACATTATGCCTTCTCCCAATTCTATACTCGAAGGAATGGCATAATTCGGTTTTAAAAAGTTTCTAATTGCGAGACTTCTAAATACCGTGAAATGGTCGTTCATAAATCGTCATACCTCTGCATTTATCAAAGTTGCTTGCAAAGTTAACACTATGGCTCAAATCTACCGCTGAATTTTATGAACCCTATATGATCCTCCTTTAGTTCCGTAGAGAAATATGTGGTTTTCCGTACGCGGAAAATTTACGACTTGCAGTTTTGAAACCCTGAATCAAAGTGTACCGATAGAGCAGGATCAAAATAATTCGGGAATAGGACAAGTTTTTGAAAACCGAATTATACCCTTCCTTCGGAGTTCAAAATTGGAAAGAGACGTATTTTTCTACCGAATGAGCAAGAGAATTAATATTTTTATGCATTTTTTCCATGAAATATGATTGGACCTTTAAGGGCATTGAAAATCAGTGAGAAAAATTCACGCTACTTAAGCAGTCACTTTTTACAGAGTGTAGTTTTTGCATGCGGCCGGAAGGAAATTTGTCCGAAAACTGGCATCCTGAGGTAATTGAATTATTATAGAATCATGCTGCATGATGATTAATTGTACAACTCTATCTAATTAGTCATTTCGAAGCGAAAACGCATTTCCGAATTTCAGCTGGCATTTCATGAGTTAGCCCACCTACTGTAAATGTCAAATGGCAGTGTTAACATGTCGGCGACACTGATCCATAGGCTGTGCGTTTTAGGAGGGGAGCTTGGGGGGTTTTTTCGCCTCCAACTCCGCTGCTTGATTGGCCTTGTGAATTGTTGCTTCAGCTCTTACGACAGCACGCTACGCCTACCAACTCTATGCAGTTCATTGCTACGCCTCTGAATTGGGTTTCGGATCCTTGAATGAGGCCATTATGAGGTCCCTGTACTGACGCTTTTGTTGGCCTTGTCAGAGAGCAGCTCCAGGGACTTCGCCGCAAAACAGCCACCGCTCCTAACCCATCCAATATTTCCATCGCGGTCGCAGATGATTCGGCGCGGTGTGGATACTGCGATGTCGGTTTGTCCCGAGACCTTGGTTAATGGAATACTTTACCGTCATTCCACCTTAAGTCCCCCTACAGAATCAGCTGTAATGAAGACGGCTGTGTGCATTTGCTTGATCTTTGTAGTCTGTTCATGCGTGAGAGGCTACGCGACGTAGCGACAGGGTGAAGCGGGCAAAGACGTCAGGGGTAGCACAAACACAGTCGATCAGATCATCTAGGGCAACTTTCCGGTTATGTAACACTGGACAGAGTTGTTGAACACCACATCGGGTATGGATAGAGTTGGGAAAGTGGAAAATAATGAATACAAGAAAGTAGCGAGGTTCTGTACAAATGATCCGTTTGGAGGGGAGGTGGTCACGTCATATCAGCTAGACACTGTAGTGGCACACCTGCAATAATCAAGCCAAATCCCAGATTGGAAGGAGAAGACGGAAGGCACCAGAATGAGAGGTTTATTGTGCACAGAACCCAGAGTTGTCCTCTCAGGCGGCAGTGGCCACTAGCGAAGCCAGGGCTGGTGTCGACTACGTCCAGTCATTCCTGAGAGTCCTTGAGAAAGTGGTGGCAGCCGCTTTTGTAGGCTCGTGGGCCAAGCTCGAGTGGTGTCCAGTCAGTGTGTGTTGAATTTGCCGAGGGGTGGTGTCGCAGTGGCTTAGGTTGGGGTTGCGGGGGCGGCCGGTGCGTCCAAGTGGCCGCATAGGCAGCTGCCTCTGCGCGGACGCTGGTATGTCCGGAGTGGGTTAAAAATGATTTCTGCCACCTCCATGCTTATTATCGATTCGGGGCTTGAGCAACCGGACTTGAAGATACTGAACGACAACCTGAAGTTTGAGTAACCAAATACAAAGTGATCCACACTCTCCTGCATATCCTGGACCGCTGCGGTATTTAGCGCGAGCACGCCGGTAGATGCGCTTGCACTCCCGCTTGATGCACAGGTAACGGGTATGGTTGTCTATTCGTCCTGGTTGCTCTGGCCCATATTGGGATGTTGTTGTTGTTGGCTAAAAAAACTCCTGGTCAATGACTGTGTGGACCAGGGGATTTGGTGGCACGCCTAGGTGCGGCTCCGGCCGTACCAACAACCTTCACCCTCCCCTCCCATCTCCGGTCTTCTGGACTCCGCCTTGACACCGGATCCAGGTGGGGAGTGGGGGAGAGAGTGCAGTAGATGCTGTGCAAGTCTACGATCACTATGAACTTACTCACCCACAAGTCACATCCCTGTTCCGCCTTGCTGTGAATCACACGGTGGACATCGTCAAAACCGACGGAAGAGCTCATATATTTAACGCGAGGTCATCTCCGAGCAAGGGGTGGGGGACACTGAGCATGAAACCTCCCGTGGTTGCCTGCCTACGTCGGACGGCAAGTAGTTGTCTGTCGGTATACGATGCGAGGCCTGACCGCTCCTCATGGTTTGTAGGTGCTCGTCAGCATGATGGAGAATATGAAGCCGAAGACTACTTAACCCTGCTTCTCTCCCGTTGCTACCTCAAACTATTCCGAAACTGCGCCATTGTCCGATAAACGCGCTACCATTCCCATTGTGCGTTTACCTGACTATTTAAATGAATCGCTCCGGGCATCCGAAGTATAGTCTACTTTCCTGGAGTCTTCTGCAGTTGACTGCACTGGAGACCTTTGTCTGATCCATGGTCGCATAGAGGCTGGCCAGAATTTTCCTTTTAATTATAGGACCGTGTAATTTTCACATTTCGTTCCGAATTCCTACTGACTTTCAGGATTAAGTCCCTGTTGCGGGTGTAGGTTCAGGCTGTTGCGTAGGACAGGGATGAAGATTCTTCCTACCCGTTAAGAGGAAGAGTGTCTTCGTAGTCATGGCAAGGTTTTCGGTTAGACTTGCACATGCCGTGATAGCGTATTTGAAGTCCTTGAGATTCGCCCTTGTCTTCATAGACGCTTGCATAATGAGAACCGCTATAAGTGTTAATCTCAACTGGGAATTGGTGAGAACACGATCTCTGCCACTGGGAACTCGATTGTCTAACCAATGAGGTGTTGAAACAGCCACAGGTGCAAGTTCGTCTTTCGACGTTTTCACCTGCTTTCGCCTGTGAAACCAAATTTTTTTTATATTATATACGAATTTGGGCAGCTCTAAACACAAACTGTTGGGAAGAAATGGGCGAGGAAGAAAAGTCGAATTTATCTATCGAACTAGACTTGGCTGCATTTATTTCACTCTCAAAGTCCATTTCGGTTTCTTTTGCAGCTGGTGCAAACACATAAAATGAGGAACAAAAGACCAGAAACCTACCGAAATCCATAAAACATGTTTCAGAGAGAGCGGATATAGGAAGGTGGGTATCAAGGATGCGCGAATTTTAGAGCACTACCAACTGAACTTGGCACGGAAAAAGTGCTGAACGCAGAGGAGAAGTACACCGTCACCGGATTGTTTAACGATTATTGCATTTTAAGATATATTAAGAATTTTGATAGTGCACAATCAACACTCAAAGAAGCGTCAAACCGGCTTAAAAATGTACTTTTGGGAGCAGGCTCTATCTGAATTGAAAGCCCTGAAGGAAAACCGTCAGTTTATTAACAAGTTCTCTGAAAAGAAGATTTTGCGGTAAGCCGGACTCATTCATCCTCTGCTGAAGGACATTTTTAATAACTAACTGATCAGGTTAAATGTGCGTTTTAAACATACGACAAATAAAGTGCCCGCTGGTCCCTGTTTTGACACCAGAGGCCCTACCAAACAGGGTAAGCTAGGCCTCTCATCACTATTCGCATGCTACGCCAAGGAAAAGCAGTCTGAAATCCTATTTTGTCTGATCAGATATCCCATCAACCCTCTGTAGGATTTGTAGTTCACTTTTATATGCTTACTAGCCGGACCCCGCCACGCGTTGCTGTCGCTCAATCTGATGAATTAGGAAATAAGGGAAAGAGGAAGGAGCACGTTCCCAATTAAGAAAAATGTAAGGGCCACCGGTTGGCGGCACGTATTGTGTGCGAAACCCAGGATTGTCCTTCTAGCCGCTGTCGAAGGCAGGGCAATTGTTTGCTGCACCCAGTCGCGCTCGAGAATTCCGGAGTAAGTGGTGATCACTGACATTTATTTCGTCCACCGGTTTCGATCGAGGCAGTGGTGGTTTGAAGTCTCCTGCAGGCAGTAGCAGTGCATCGGAAGTGGTCTGCTGTTTCCTCGCAAATCCTGCAGTGTTCGATCAGGGGCCTCGAACGCTTTTTTGTGAGCCATTGTGCATTCATCCCAAACAATAGGTTTGCATTTCTGCAGTACTTTTCCCATGCAGGATGCTTTGGAAATGTTGCACTTGGAAGTTTACAGGAATTGCATGTTCACCGCAGTTTCGAAGCTGAATGAACAGGCTTTCTGCCAGGTAGCAGATTTGCAGCTATTCCGGGGATGCAAGTGCTAGGGCTATGTCATTTATTGAATCGAATTGCCGTCAGAATCGGTCGTAGTAGGAACGTTTTGTCAGCCCCTCCTGGCGCATCTAGGAAGGAGATTCCTCCAACCCCGTTACTGACATTCCGCAGTATTTGATCGTAAATGTCATTCTGCTCCAGTCGTTGCTTGTGAATGTTTGATTGCAAGCATGGCAGAAGTTGAATCGTGTTTCATTTTGCTCATGGCGCCAATCCACATCAAACGAAGCAGCAACGGATTGGTTTTGCGGTGACATTCCCAGTTGACTAAGAACTTTGTTCGCGATTTCTGCGTTCATATCCTCAATCAATATTAACGCCTCGCTGTATATTCCTGTTGTGCAAGCCACATTTGAATTTTCCTTGCATAGTTGACGGAAGGTATCTTCAGCCATGTGCAAATTCTATTTCTCCGGTAAATCTTTTGGAGATGAGGAGAGAATGCGGTCAGGATGACTGCAAACAATGCACGAAGTTGATGTGGATGGGACGTTTTGCAGGCGTCATTAATACACGCGTCCTACTGTTGATCGTTCTCCAGTAACTGAAGAGCCTGACACGCACTGCCGAAAGTGGCATGCGTAGCTCCGTTGACAGATTTCAACTGCTGGAAAGACGTTGGACGTGGCACATTCACCAACACCATGCGAAGTAAGCTTGGGACGCACGGTATGCAGTCTGCTTATCGCAGTTCCTTTGAGTATGCCCGGGTGTCCGTCCACTCGCTCTCCTCGTTTGCGCTGTTCAGATGCTTTTCTACACACATTCCCTGTGTAATACGTAGGCACTTTCGAATTCGGCAGTGTTTTCGCAAACGCGTCACTTTGGCTTAACGTGGAGGACGCAGTTAATGTTGTTGCCGGTGGACCCAAGGCAACCCGTTGCATATTTGCAGCTGTAAAGTAAACGCATTGCCCATTCTTTAACTGTACTGCAAGCGAACAACACCTGGACTTTGCTCATGGATGGGGAATGAAAGAATTTGCCACACGGCTTTGTTGCTGTTGACGCATATTCCAGCCCAATACTGTGCGATTTCATCGAGTTGTATGTCCGCATCCCTTTATCTCCTTTCGTGTTACAGGCCGAAAACGGCCATGCCGCTGCCTTTATTCACGTACTTACAAGTGTACCTAATTCATTTCCCAAAATTACGGTGTTCCGCGTTTATGTGAGCTGCGTTTGCTTTTAAAAGCAAAGGCGAATACGAAACAACCCAGCGATTACCGACTTCTATGTCACCGATTCGCATTCGTACGGTTGCCAATTTGCCGATGTCTTCCGCTGATCATTTTCGGTATAAAGGACTTCCGTCTGTCATGTCGGGAGAGGGGGGGGGGTTGGAGAATTGGGATTCAGTGCATGCAAGGTCCATGTATCATATTAGGTCAGTAGGTCAGTATATTTTAAGAGTAATAGGCAATGCCTTTGAAAACCCACAACTTCATTCAAATCATTGTCGACGTCGATATCAGGTAAATCGGCGCATACTGCGTCGTCGATTTTGCTGGAAACGATCTTGTTATAGAGCCAGATAAGGATATGTGCATGGAGCAGTCCCCTCTTTTGCCGTTCCACCTAATACATCCAACAGCGCATAGACCCAACCACCTCGTGTTTCACCATGAAGTTCATCAGCGATTGCAGTTTCTTCCTGAAAACATGTGCTGTGATGTCATACCTATTAACCGTCGATAGCTCAGGAGGTGAGAGCTGATAAACATCCCCCAAGCTGGATTGCATGTGAATGTAAGGAGTAGGTCTGATCGTCCGTACTGACAAACGTAAGCAATTGCATCTCGAGCGTACTCGAACATGTGGCGTGGACTCTCTGTGTAGGTGGACGACAAAAGCGTTAGTCTTACAACGTTATCTGTATTACCGTCGTTTACAACTGCATCATGCAAAGAAATATGGTCTTCAGAGCGCTGCTTATTCTGGTTCAAGCGACACTGAAGCAGGCGTTCAATTTCAAATTTCGCATATATATATCCACGCTGTAATGATTAAGCGATTGACGGCATTTCAAAAGGGGGATTACTTACATTCTGTCGAATCATAAGTCGGAAGGAGTTGTAGTTCATTGCGCTGCATTTCATGTGCGTTACCTCGTCACTGACTGGCGTTATCATCTTAACGTTGAAGTGATATCCATCGGTAGCATCCCGATAAGTAAATGGATGTTGCGCTGGAATCGTTCTCCGACTGCCGGTATATATGGTATCACCTTACCCTAAAATCATTAGTCTTCCAACGGTTGTTGTCGTACCGTCGTTTACAACAGCATCAGGCTGCGAGAATGCTGAGCACGAAGTCGTGTTGGACGCTGGTCTGCTGTTACTCGCTGGCGCCATTCGGCCACTCCCAGCTGGCTGTGTTCATCCTGTTGCTGAACAAAGCAGGCCTGAAGCTGCAGAACGCGGTAGCCGTGACCGCAACCGGGCTTCCGCAAGCCGGGCTGCACAATACTGAGCTGACACTGGGTGAAAGGCCCCTTATGTGGGGTGTGGGGGGATGCAAGCGCTGGTGTTAACTGCATCCAGTCCTCACCCCCCGAAAATCCCCAAGGCAGCGGTGACGCCACTATTATGAGGACTGTGGGACAATTTTAAGTGACGTCCAAGTGTTGCCGGTTTTTTGCTGCAGGGTGGGTGGTTTGCTCTGGCGGCCCATACTGCATCGGCCGAGAGACGGTGGAGGGCCTGCTCAAGTGCCTGCAGGGTGGGTGGTGGGGTGGGCGCGGCTGTCGGGCGGAGCATGTGCGTTTGAGCGAATGTCGGTCAAGTGGCCACAGTCAGGGCGCACATGTGTCCGCGGGGATGTAGGTCAAGTGGCCGCAGCTGGTGGCGTTGTTGTGGCGGAAAAATACGGTGTTTTACCCATCACAGGCGTACCATCGGCATAATTACACAACTGAACAGACAAAAACCCGGCCCTATGCGCGGGTCGGGTTGTGTCGAAATTTCAGCGCAATCGGTGCAGTACTTTCGGAGATAACATATAACACAGAAAAAAACCCTTCCATTTTTATAGATATAGATGGTTCCGTCGCAGAAGTGTAAGTCGTTATGTAAACGCACTCACTGTATTCGGTGAAGGGACGGAGTAAATGACGCCCGCTCCTCCTAACTAGACTCTCAAAAGAGCGAATGACAGCTCCAAAATTTGTGGCTTTTGTCACTGCAGAAAATTTGCAGTTCACTGTGTGCTCCACAGCAGGTTCAGAGCAGGCACGGTGACTTGCGCGTGACTTCTTTTCTAGTGATAGTAGACTTACGCTGCATCTACCGCACCCTCTCCTCCCCCACAACTGGGCCCCGTCCCAGTACATAATCAAGAAGACCGGAGACGAAAGAGGGTGTAGGTGGCTGGCACGGCCGGAGCTGTCCCTACGCATGCCGCTACACCCGGTTCAGATCCCACTGAATGGAAACAACTGGCATAAACATATTCAAACTACAGGACACAGCCTTTCCCAATGTGTGACCTATACCAGACGTCTGGAAGATTTTGACCCCTCTGGGAGTATTGAGGCCTGGCGAAATCGGTTCTCCGGCTGTGCAGTTTACGTCGTGCCAAAAGTGTTTAAACGACTGACTGCCCCGACGCAGGTGTTATTTGGCGAATCTGTCCTATGCTGCTCTCTAACTCGCAGTGGCTGGGTCAACCATCCTGTCTGTCAGGCCGCCGCCTCATTGCAAGAGGCGCTTCGTCGTCAGAAATGGAGCACAAAAACCTGCGTTAATCACTTAGCAAACTTCAGTCCAGTTTACGACAAAATAGTCATCAGCAGTTTTATAATCAACCCTTTGGATTGCATACAGTAGGTTGGATAACTCATGAAATGTCGACTGCAATTCCTAAATGTGTCTTCCTTTCGAAAAATTCATTAAATAGCATTGTTAAACTAATTATCATGCAGCATAATTCTATACTAATTCAGTCACCTTAGGATGTCGGCTTTTGAACGAACTTCTTTCCGGCGACATGCTAAAACTATCCTCTGTAAAAATGACAACTTATATAGCACGCATTTTTCTCCTTGATATTCGATGCACTCACAAATTAGATTACATTTCATGGAAAGTATGCATAAAAATATCCATTCTGTTGCTCATTCGGTAAAAAATTACGTCTTCTTCCAATCTTATACTCGAAGGAAGGGTGTAATTCGGTTTTGAAAAACTTTTCCAACTCCCGAATGATTTTGAACCCGACCTGCCGTTGCACTTGCGTTCAGGGTTTCAAAACTACAAGCTGTATATTTTCCGCGTACGGGGAACTATACATTTCTCTGCGGTATTAAGAGGCGACTATATGGGGTTCATAAAATTTAACTGTGGATTTGGCCACATTGTTAACTTTACAAGCCACATTGTTAAATGCAGAGACATGACGTGTTATGAACAACCATTTCACGGTATTACAAAGTCCCACAATTAGAAACACTTTTAAAACCCAATCATATCCTTCCACCAAGTATAAAATTGGAGGGAGACGTAAATTTCTACCGAATAAGCAAAAGAATGAATATTTTTATGCACGTTTTCCATGAAATGTAATTTAATGTTTAGGGGCATTAAAAATCAGTGATAAAATTGCATGCTACTTAAGTAGCCATTTTTTGCAGAGTATGGGTTTTGCCTGCAGCCGGAACGAAGTTCTTTCGGAAGCCGGCATCCTGGGGTGACCGAATTATTATGGAATTGTGTTCTAGGCCGACTAGTTTTACAACCCTCCTTTACTAATCTTTTCGAAACGAGATCGCATTTCGGAATTTCGGTTGACATTTAATGAGTTATCCCACCTATTGTAAGTTCAATGATGATACCCATGTAGACATTAAAGAAGTCAAGTACGGAAAACATGCATTCTCTATTATTCATAGTCAGGTCCGCATAGTAATATGAGGGTAAAGTAGCAAAAGCTTAAACAACCAATAAACAGTAAGCATGGGGGAGAGGGTTGAGGGGCGTTCAGAGGTCTGGTGTTAAAGTCTTATTCTGCCAGGAGTCTGGAAGGTGGTGAAAGGTATCTCTGTTTCGTCAGTGAAACGCACCGTGGCAGGTGTGAACACACGTGTTTAGTTCATCTTTGGCCAGGGAAGCCTTAGGGTCCGTATAACCGCTTTGTGGGATCACAAGGTGGAGTTGGCCAACCGTGTGACCACTGCCTCGACCGTCGCCAGTATCCGCCGACGCAGGAACTTGGAACGTCTCGTCGGTACTTTATAGATGACTCGGAATGCATGGTCGACGTTTACTCTGTGGCCGCTGTCAACCAAGAGGGCCACATTTGCGCTAGAGATGGACTCTCCCATTCAGCCAGGCAGTATGGTACTCTCGCATCTGCTTGGACAGGCGCCTAATCGTTCGACTAATATAACCTGCCCCACAGGAGTAAGTGAAGGTGTGGATATGCATTAAAGGGGTCTGAAAGGACTGTCGATCCTTTCCTTCAACGCGAAGAAGTTGGGTGTTTGATAAAACTAGCCTTCTTTGAGCGGCTGGATATGTGCGCTCGGTAGGAGCGTTTGAGCGACGATGTAGTTCGGTCACCGGATCCCCTCGAAGTGGTAGAGTGAGAAATGACTCCTCTGTCGTCGGCAAGTTCAATTTTGGGGGACGTTCCTCCATTAATTTACTTCTAGGGAAATTCACTCTCTCGCAGTGTTTCCTATGAGGGCGAGTTCGTTCTTAAGCGTATCTGATGCGCATATTCGCCTAACTCGGCTAGTGAGGCTGCGGACCAAGCCTCGATAAAACTGTTGGAGTCTTTGCACTGCCCTGTCCCTTTTTTACGAAACGCACTTCTGCAAATTGTTCCGTCGGATTTTCTAGTTAGTAGAGCGTCCAGAAAGGTGAGGCATTCTCAGTTCTCTTTCTCCAAACTGAAGACTGATCCACCTTGTCCAGGAGGGTAGTCAAATCAAGCCTTCCATCTGCCATTGCAAAGATATCACCAAGGATACTGAGCATATGAATGAAGGCCCTTTGCATGTTGATGAAACTTTTGCAATAGCAGACGAATAAAGGTCCTTTATAACCGGACAGTGCTGGTTTTTCTCTAGGTTTCCAATGAAGTGGTCAGTTCGTAAGGGTCCAAGGAGTGATCTCATCGTTGGGCCGTCGATCTAGCGGTAAAACTGACTATAGAATCTGAATTGGACATTTAAAGTGCAGTGAGAGAGCAACTCCCTCTGGCCGCCGACCAAAATACCGACTGGGAAATCCTGCCTTTTGATTTCGTAACGTAAGAATTCTATCGTTTCCCTTATACTTCTGTACAAGTCCTCCGAACTTGACTTCCTAAATCAATCCTTTGTTACTTCCCCCCCTTCCCCCCCCCCACATTCCCACACTCAGTCTGTGTTATAAGGCGAACTTTAATCGAGTTATCTTATCACTGACGTGTTTGTACTTCTACCCCCTTCCCATATAATTGTACTTGCCCGACGGGAATTTATCGAAAGCTACGTATGCTCACCACCTCGTCTTCAGATTACTGCTATGGGAATTTTCGCAACTCCAATCCTTTGTTGCGTTTCTTCATGTTTATTGATAACTTAAGTCCGTACATGTCGGTAACCCTTGTTAAAGTTGCGAAAATTCTCATAGAGCGATTCAGGTGAGCATTTGGCGAGCATACGCGTGCTTTCGATAAATTATCATCAGGCCTCTACATTTTATATGGGAACGAGGTACAAACCGAAACGTGTGAGCGATCGATAACGGTTCGTGTTTTCATGCAAACGGGGTAGTGGAAGGGGAGTATAGGAGGCAGCGAATGCCAGTGAAGGCTAGGTTAAGCCATGTCTGGCGGGGGAGGGAAGGAGGTGGGGGGCGCGGAGATGTGCATATAGTTAATCGATCCACGGGGAATGCTGGGGGACCCACTGACGAGCCGAACCCCTCGCAGCTGCGCCATGCAGCGGCAAAACATCGGCGAAACACGCGTGTATGGGCTTTTGGCTAGTACCTGTGCTGTTAGTATGGTGTCACCTTACCCTAGATAATCGATCCTTGCCCACGGTAGACGCGAGGCGAGAGAAGTTCTTCTGCGCGCACAGGACCGGTCTCTGTAGCCTGATGGCATTTGCCTCTGTTGTTGCTATTATGCGCTGATTCAGTCGCTTAGGTTGGTTAGGTGGGACCATGTAAATCACACAGAAGGCTTCGCTTGGATCCACACGATGCCCCGAATCAACCGTGTGTGCGAGGATGGAGCTGTGTATACTCTTAACTTCACCTTTCTTCAGCCATGCCGGCATAGGTTCTCGTATTTTTGCGCATAGGCGCCGACTCGTACGATCAATGTAGCCTGCTCCACAGGAGCAAGAAAAGGAATAAATGCACATGGGGGGGGGGTGGTCTGAGCTGGTAGCCTATACTTACCTTCACCGCGTAAGACGAGTTTGGTCGAAAACAATACGTGAACTCATACTGACGAGGAAGTCCGTGAAACGGCTTGGTCAAGGCGCCTTCTCAGTTCGCTTGTCGCGTTTCCTTGAAAGGGGACTTTGAAGAACAGAGGTTTCTTTTCCGCCGTCGGTATGATGAGTTTTGCCGGTCGTTCGGCAGGATTTCTAACAATAAATCTGTCAGGATGCCCGTTCTCGTGAAGCAGGTCCTGGATTCTTCTGAGTCCCCCATAAAGGCTATCTGTCTAGCATATTTCTCTCACCCTTTGCGTCAAACTGCGGACCAAATTACGTTTCCGTTTAAGGGATACGAAACTGTAGAAGTTCGTATATTGTCCAGGCCAGGTGTCCGTTCGATAAACGCTTCTTCCAATGCTGCCGTCAGCCCATCTGTTTAGAAGGACGTCGAGGAAGTGCAGTGAGCCTGCCCTTTCCACCTCCAATGCAAACCCGTTCGACGAATGTGCTTGATTCACAGTGTCCAAGGGGGTGGTTGAACTGGTCCCTCTGATGGCAACTGCAAAGATTTCGTCAACGTAGCGACCGTAGTGCCTTGGTTTATTGATTTGGTAGTTTAACTGAAACTTCTCCAGCTTGTCCATGAAGACATCGGCTAGAAGAGGACCAAGAGGCGATTCCTTAGCAACTCCGTCTATTTGTCAATATATTTGGTTGTCAAAAAGGAACTGCGCATTTTTCGCGCATTTTAGTAGTAGTCCCTTGAAAGCGTCCATCGGAATACCTGTTTCTTGGTTGACAGGAACCTATATAAGTACTCGACTGTCTCTGTGACCGGATCGCTTGTGAACAGTGATGAGACATCAAGTGAAAACATCACCATACCGTCTAGGTTTAGGTCTTTCACGTCTTCAGTGAATTCGAAAACATCCCGATTGCCATGTAGTGCTAGTTAATGCTGTAGAGGTCTGAGTTTCTCTGCTAACCACTGCGCTATCACATGATAGGGAGAGTTGGGCATGTCAAAAATCGGACAGAATGGTAGACTGTTCTTGTGGATCTTCAGTGGAGAATACAATCGAGGGAGTGTGTGCCTACTGGGGTGGGGGGGGCTTCGAGTTCGCGATCGATCATGAGGCCTCCTGCATGGAGTCTGCGCAAGCAGTCTGTTAGTTGTGCTTCTACTTCGCCTGTGGAATCTTCCTCTTTGTCGGCTTTCCTGAATTTCTTCCAATCTGACAATATGGACTGTATTTTCGGCACATAATACGACCTCCTTAACTTTTGTTTCATCACCTGTCACATACTTCTCTTAATGCTGTACACAATTAAAGTAGGGGTGTCCTGTTAAGTCACCGTGTAGGCGTGTTAGGTCACGTCTTATGTCCTGTGCGGATGGTGACTGCTCTATACGATCCCTAACTGGCACCGAACTTTCACTTGGGGCTTCCCAAAGTTAGGCTCTACCTGGAGGCCATAGCCCGGTAATCGCCCTGACCGGTCGGCTAAACTAAATAAGTGTGTAGCGGGCAGCTATCATGACCGGTCTGGCGTCATTGTCCAAAACCTCGCTGCCTCAAGGTCATCCACCCTTTTGCAGGCAGCCGTTCCAGACGCGTTGACCTGAGGTCACACGACCGACATCTAGGGCATACCTGCGTCCGCGCAGTCGCAGCTGCCCATGAGGCCACTTGAACGCACCGTCCCCTGCAACCGCAACCTAAGCCACTGGGACACCACCCCTCGACAAATGCAACACACACTGACTGGACACCACTTGAGCTTTGCCCACGAGCTTACTAATGCGGCTGCCAGTACTCGCTCGAGGACTCGCAGGCAAGACTGGACTTCGCCCTGGCTTCGCCGGTGACCACTGCTGCCCGAGAGCTCAATTCCCGTTTCTGTGCACAATAAACCCCTCATTCTGGTGCCTTCCGTCTTCTCCCTACAACTTGGGTCTGAGCCGACGATGGTAGCGCACAGACAGGGACTCACTCAGACCGCCTGGTCATAACAAGTGTACCCGGTGTTCTGTGCGTCCCCACACCCAGTAACTCTGCCTCTCTTCCCATGCCCCCTCCCTCCCTGCCCCCACTCCAAAAATTCCTACGGAGAGAGAGAGAGCCACATGTAATCCCGTACACGGTCCTGGTTGACTTGGATCACTCTACATTAAATAAAGCCATGGCCCATAATAAAGTTCGACAACTTTCTGGGATACCCGAACAGTCCTAATTAGGGATAGCATTGCTTACCCTCTCGTGGGGGAATGAGCGAGGATACGTGCTCTAAACAATTGCAGTGAGATTACGCCATCTGCAAGCATACCGTGGCGCATAGAGGAAAAACAACGAACAACAACCCACGTTCCCATCCTGCCTCGGCCCACCTCACAAGCTGCTGGTTAGTCCGAGAAGGACGAACACTGGCGGGCCACAAGGTGGACACCACTGCTCTCAGTCAGACCCGCTTCTCCAAGCAAGGTCAATTGGATGAGGTGGGTGTCGGCCACACTCTCTTCTGAAGCGGCCAGACAAAGGTGGGGCGATGCGACGCAGGCGTCGTCCTTGCCATACGGAGCAACGTGGAACGACTGTCATGCCTGGCGCAGGAAATCAACGACTACCCCATAAGCTGCGCCCGCCTCTTCGGCGGGCTAAATCCGCCAATCGGATGCGCCTACGCTCCCCAATGATTAGGTCCGATGAGGTGAGAATCAAGTTCTACGACGACCAGCGGGTCCTCATGGCGATTCTGTCGAAGGCCGACGAACTGATAGTCGTTGGTGAGTTCAATGTCCGTGTCAAGACATACCACGCTGCCTGGGAAGGAGTGCTGGGTCTCCACATAATCGGGGTCTGCGAACGTTCCCAGAATACCGTCTTTTCCTCGCCAACACCCTCTTCTGCCATTCGATGCAGAAGGCAACATGGGTGCGTATCTGATTACGACGCTGTCAGTTACTGGGCTACGTTCTCGGCCGGAGGAGAGATCGACAGGACGTGCTAGTGATCAAGGCGATCTTCGATGGCTGAATGGATCCCCGTCTCGTCATTGGCAGGATGAGGCTTCGACTGTAGCCTCGCAGGAGACCACAAGGTCAGCGAACATCAGGTATGTTAAATCCTGTTGTCGAATGTGTCTGCTCATCGCCACGATTTCAGCAATCAGCTGGCCCAGCGCTTACAAGAATTGCAGACTTCGTACGACAAAGTCACTGTGGCGTCAGCTGCAGAGAGCAATTCACTTCACCGCCATGGATGCTCTGGGTCGCATCAGTGATCGAATTCGCATACCTCTCGATTTCGTAAAATGTCAAAATCAACAACAGAATGGTTCACCCGGTCTCAAACGCCAGCCACGCCTTCAGCTGACTACATCCCTCAGCCTAGAACCCTCGCAGACTCCAACTTCACACTGGACTCAAGATGAACAGGGCGGTAGTCCTGAAGACGGAGCAGGGAAATGGGCGAAGCCAAGCAAGTCAGGCAACTCAGTCACGTCCACCTCAGCTGCCTCTGGTGAATTAGAGACGTCAAGATCAGTCCCCGACACGCAAACCCAGGAATGAACCGGAATCCACGGCATTCACGCCATGATAGTGGCCGGCCACACCTTTAAGGCAGTGCTATCGTCAACCTCGTCCTTTCCTCTGACAAGTACCAATCGCTGAACTGGTGATGGATTGGGCTCAGTGGCTTACGCGGCGTGACTGAGCCCGTCTAAGGCGTGTCACGAAACCCCAGCTCGTACAGCGGCAGTCATAGGCCTGCATGAACTCTGCGCGGGCTGATCGACGCGCGTTGTGAGTCGAGCCGATCTTTATTTTGGTTCTGTACATCAGCCTAGTTCGTTGTAGTGACCAATAGGATAAAACGTCATCAGGCACGGGCAATCTCAACCACGCTCTGGTACGTAAAACAAGCCGACTCCGCAGTCTCTCTCAACTACTACTTACCACCAGCACACGCTCCTGCACAGCAAGCGCGCACCGCCGCCAAAGGCGCCACTAGCACTTCTCCGTGACCCAAGTCTCATAACAAAGATTCCTGGTGCGGAAAAGATTTTACCAAATGCCCGACGCCCTGACCTGCAGCCACTTGACCGACTTTAAATGAGACACGTGAGTACAGTCAGTAGCGCTCGCTCATACGTCACAGTTCAGCAAATACAGCATTACGCCTATGATAACGCGACACGTACCAACCAGACTACACGTGGACCTGCTCTACAAACCTGTTAAAGCAGCTGCCACCAGTCTCACCATCCCAAGCGTAACTTAGCACAGACCTTCGATTTGCCAGAGGCCATTGACGCCATAGAGGGCGATCGCGGGATTTTGTACACAATAGAACCTCCCGCCCTGTTGTCTTCCCGTTTCTCCTGCTAACGGGGCTTTAGCTGATGACTGTGGTGCCTAATGTAAAACCACTGCCGAGGTCGCCACAGCACTTCGGCGCATTCCTCACCATAACAAATTCAGTGCACCATGAATCTGTCACAATGTGCTAGATCAAGACTTAGAAGGCTGCAGACTGAGTAAATCAGTTCCGTCTCTGGACTGAGGGTCACGCTCAATGGCTCTTCTGGGCATGGCCCATGTCATTCCCACACAGATGTGATGCCAGCCGCCTCTCCTACACTGCGAGGACCTGACCCATTACGTGGAGACCAGACTGGGCGGGGCACGCGTAGACCGGCTGTCCGGACTTCTCCGTTATCGCGTCCGCCGATGGCCGACACGGGAGATCAGTGGGTGCGGTGGCAGTAAGGTAGACGCAGCGAAAACCCACTTCGACGTAATCCAAGCTACTCCTATTCACTACTGGTTTTTATTCAAGGCAGCTGTGGCCTTTCTGGCTTCCAATGAACGAACAAAATGAGCGTACGAAAAGCGTGGAAGGATCCCATGGAATCGTGGCGATCAAATTTCTGACGGGAGGCTGCTTCGTTGGCCGGTAGTCCACTTTTTTAATAAGTGATACATTCCCTCAAACCGACTTCGACAATGACCACCCCAGGCGGTTGCACATGCGGGGGATCCCGGTGGCAATCAACTGTTATGTTGTTTCGCGGCCTGGCTGGAACCTCCCGCTGCACCTACCCCGCGACGCGTCGACCTAGACCACCTTATAGACATCGCCTTTCAGGTTGAGTGGTGGCTAAACTACGAATCGCATTCCTCTCTGTTCAAAGTCAAGAAACAGCGCGAGTGAAAGGGACGCGACACTTGCAAGTCGCCTATTATATGAACACAAATAACACCTTCAATATTGCCGTCACATGGTTTTATGTCAGCTGACCTGGCAAAACAATCCACGATGGGTCGAGACGCCGTCGTTTTCAGACGTAAACTTAGCTACCACTTGCAGTATACTCCCACCAGTCTATTGGGCGCATCATCCTACACCCGAAAGAGGGAGGAGTCAGCACAATATCGGGGGTAGTTCAGCGTTTTAATCGCTTCAGCAGTTATAATAGTAAAATTAATAGCCCAAAAAAACATGACACTGGGGCGAAAAGGATGGGCAATTAGTTCTGACGGCTGCCTACGCTCCCGTTATAATTGAGATTCGTCGTCAAAGTTGGGCGCACAGGCCGTCACCCAACAAACTGGAAGCCAAATGAGGTCTGGAGGCCTCTTCCAAGTCGAATATATCGACGCGAGCACACTGACCAGGCTGCATGTTGACCAAAAGGCGAGACGAAGACCTGGATCACTGGTAGCAGCTCAGTCTCCTGGTACGTCCGCCTGCCCCACCTTGAATGACCTAGGTGTCCAGCACCAGGGGGTGAGATCGCACAGGACCGACATGCTGTGATGGATCTGCAGGTCGCACGCCTCTACCGTCCCTGGCAGTAGGCTTCTGTATGAATCCGGAAACGTAGGCGAATATGGTCGACTCAATAAAGGATGGAACACGCTAATAAGCTCTGTAGGCTGTACTGTTTCCAACCAAACGTAGTGATTGCTGCCGCGACCGGTTCCTTCAGTGTAGACGCGCGAGGAGTCCCAGTTACGGAGGAGGTGCGTTGACAAATCTGTCTAGTATGCAGACACAACTACCTGGTCGGGGTAGCTGTAAGTCCCTAGGCTCCGTGTTTGGGGTTAAAGGGACCAAATAACTGCCTGTGACAGTCCCCCCCCCCAATAGACAATACAAATGCGTCCCCAAAAGTAAATGACAAGTCAGGGGAAGATAATGTGATCTCTAATGCAACAAAGCCTCAACTGACGTCGATTAATAGAGGATGAGCATTCAGGACGTCACTGAAAAGTCGTTATGCCTCATTTAACTCGTATTCCTCACGTTGAGATCTCTAGCATTTATGGCGGATCCTGGAATCACCATCTCAGCAGCCGTGCGCCCGGTCCGAAGCTGCTGAAAACGTAGTGTTCAAGTTGCAGTATTACTCCAAGATAGAAAACCATGGCCCACAACCAAATTCAATTACAGACGTTTTGATAGTACTTGTAACTTAAATGCAAGAAAACTTCTCAAACAGTTAAAGCTTAATAGGCTCAATGGGCGAAGGCCTTTACAGCGCTGACTGAAAATTATAACACAAACAGGAAGAATAGCAATAGTAATATATCGAATGCTGAAAATGTTAAGTTTACAATGATTAAGGATGCGACGGAAGGAACGTTGCAACAAATACACAGAGGGGGTAAAATACGGAATTTTAGTAAAAGGATAAGTGGACAGAGTGGTACTATGGTCAGAAGGAAAGCTATATAAATTGAACAATTGACCTAGGAACTCGAGACGCCACCCGCTCCAGATCCACCAGAGAGGCCTTGTCGGCCACTGGACGATGCGACGACCACCCCCGTGCTGTTTTGCATCTGACCTGACACCGACTTCCTCTTGAGCAGAGAGGGGTGAATGCAAGGCAATACTCCTCCGTGGCTTATGTGCACATGCTTTAGGAGTTCGTTCAGCTCGGCGTCGTTCCGTACACCCAGCATGATATGACGAGGTGTAATAGTCTTTCTAAAGAGGGTAAAATAAGTCATACCGTAAACCACCAGCAAGCGAGAACGAGACGTCAGACTATGGTGGTCAAACGTGGTATTTAGTAGGAGGCCCCAGGATTAGCAACTACTAGAAAGGGTACTGTTTAGTTCAGACGCAAAAAGGGTTGCGAGGAGCCCGTTTTGAGTATCAGTGCTGACTATCGCCGCCTTAAGGACCGAAAGGGGTATGGTACCGAATAAATTCGAGTGTAAGCAAAGTGGGTACGTTATAAGAATCAGAATGCGAAATCATAGTCCTAAACTAACAATTTATGTTTAGGGGAGAGGTAGTAAACTTTAGTTGTGTTAAGCTACTTGCACTTAAAGTAATTGTTGATGCCCACAAGGACTTGCGTGTGCAAAGCTTCTCTTGTGTCAATCTTAATGGGCATGAAAAGTTAAGAGGATTTGACATGGCTCTGTTCTCGGTGGGCATTGGTATAAAGGACACGAGATAAAGAACTTTGCCACAGGCTGTTCGTCTTCATTTAAGTTGCGAATAACACGACATGCGCATTGTCCAAATCTTCCGACCCCCTTAAGGTAGAAGTACGAGACCGTCAAACGCGATGAATTTAAGATAAACACTTGCATGCAGAGTGCACATGTATCTGAACGACTTATGGTAATAGCTAGCACCCGGCACAGTATGAATGCTGTCCAAAAATAATTTTTTGTACCAAATTAAGAATATCCGTGAGGTATCGCCGACAAGCTATTAGCACGGAGCGACCACAATGTTTAACTAGGAAACCTTGCACGAGAATAAAAGGTGGGGGAAATTGCGATTACTTTACAATTTTTGGAAAGTAAACTATTGGAAAAATAGCGCACTTAGGCTATTCCGCACCTCTAAATGGTACGGTCTGAACGCTAGGAAAAAGTTCCAAACCGGCTAGTGTGCTCATTCAAATCGAAAATACGATAAGGCGCAATATCACATTGCGTAAATCTCACGAAGTAAGGTTATCCATCTTAGTTTGAACCCTTTAATTTGCTCCTCTCTACTGAAACAGGGTTGGGGACCGTGAATAAATAAGCTCAAGGAGGTAACGCAAGAGCTTAATACTGAACTGAGAACAAGGCTGCGCTGCCAATCTAGCCCACTAAAATGCATTGTTCGCTAGGCAAAACTGTTAAGCGCACCTGCATTACGCTAAAAAAAATTAATCAAGACATCCCTGAACGGTTTTCAGACTCAGTGCGACGGGGATGAGCCTAAAGTTGAACGGGTGTTTAATTACGCGTAGGGCAGCCTCTGTGAGGAGAAACACTGAATATGACGCGGGATGGGAGCGAAACGCATAGCATATATGGCTAGTGCTTTTCGATAACCGTGGGTACAGCGACTGCAAAATTACTCCCCGACTATACAGCCTCAGTCCTATCTTTGACTGAACGTTAGATCTTTTCTATGTAACTAGTCCCAGGAGACGAGACACCTCGCTGGGTAATAAACGCGATCGTCTGGTAATACTAAGACGAAGGCCGCCACGTCTGCTAAACGAGCAAACCTTCACAAATATGGCCACAAAACGGGAGCTTCTGCTCAATTCAGTCACGAAAAACTCGCACAACGTATGCTGGGAACCTTGTTGAGGACACATCTCAAAATGAGGCATGATTTTCCAGCAACCCTGTTAATAAATGGTCACATCCTAGGGACGGAGACATCCAACCCCAAACGATCTATGAGTAATGCGCAAATTCTTTCCAGAACAGATAATGTGGATGCGTTCCTCGAGCCGATTGTCACTTGGAAAAAGTCGTGCAAGTGAACTACTTCTAATCATTAAATTTTGGAAGACGGAAACGGACTGGGTCATCTGCTAAAATCCCAGCTGTTGGCCCCGCAACTAGGACGAAGACATGCGCTAGCACGGAATTTCAAGTGGTGAAATATGCAGTGTGAACGAAAATCTCATATAAATAGGGAAAGTCTGTCTATCTTTAGAATAAGACGAACCGTTTGTTGGCTTTAGCTGCATTTCCAGAGAGTTCGTTAACTTCGGCAACCAGATACTCGATGACAGCTGAGAGGTAGACCGAAGCAGCTGTCGACGTTCTCCGGGCGTATCGACCGAGCTTCAGATAACGATGCACACGCCCAACTGGCATAACTAATCCAGCTCTGGACGACTTTGTGTGTTTCTTCCCTCCCGCGGGCTTCCTCGCTTTTCCCCTGCCGGACATTCTTGCGGCAAAATGACAATGGACGAAAGCCCACGAAATCCACAACGCCCGGCTCCAAGTAAAGTCAATAGTTAAAACAAAAGCGGGGATGTCAAGTAGGAATGAGGTTCATGTGTTGAAGAACATCGAATTAAGGCAGTTACCTATAAGTAATTTTTTGATTTGTTCAGAACATCGATTTGACTCTGGAATTCGAGGTTTTTAAACATTACAATGACACACTTGCGAATGCCGTAGTGGGGTAAAACAGAATACTCCGTGAGCTCTGACGAAAATAAGAAATTGTTCGGGACTTCTAATACCATGCCATATTTTGGCACTCGATTGAGGGAATCTTTATATTTACGAAATCCAGCGGATAAAAAGTGGGACTCATCAGTGTGTCCCTTAATGATGCCCAACAGGGAAAGATTTCAAAAAAACCAAGCAAAGCGAAAAACGATATGTTAAATACCAAGCGAAGTCAGAACAATGCTAAGCAAGATGTGTGCGAACTTCAGAGATAGAAAATTGAGAACAAAGCATTGTAATCTTTTTTTATTATCGTGATCTGGTTACGTTCCACGGAATGGACGCAAATGTGACTTACGCCTTTTTCTTGAATATGGGGAATGAAACCAGCCTGCTATGTCCAGCATACACTTTTTTCCTATCCACCATCTTCTATCGGCAAGACAACAACAGATGTGTGTGGAAATAGATGACGGAGAAGCTACACATCTCATCCGCCTAGCTAGTACCTTCTGGTTCCCAAATCTAAGCGCCCCAAGACTCATTTTGTGTTGTCTAGGCTCCCATAAAACCCACATTAACGAAATTTTATTCCAGATTGGTTCTCCGTCCTAAACATTAATAAGTTATCCTACCAGCTGATCACCTTTAAAGCTCTAACTGTGAGCACCACCCTCAATTTCCTTCCATTTGAGCAAATCTCTCGTCCAGATCAAACCTAACGGCAATTAGACTAAGCGTAATGACTGTCAGGAATTCGCCGTCTGACGGGGCGGTTCGACTGTCGCAAGCGATCGTAGGCACTTTTTGCCCCCCGGGTGAGAAAAACGCGGTTGACGTGCGCAGGAATTACTTTATAATGAGGCAGACGTGCACATAATATACTTCACGCTCCTCCCCTCGCCTGCCTAACTGTGGTGACAGGGCAGTGTCAGGGCAGTCGGAGGTAGGCTTGGTCGCGTTGGCGAGCACAGTCAAGCAGCCGATCCACGCTTGTCATACATAACCCGGCCATTAAGGACTATTGCAGCCTGACCGTCAGTCCTTGAGATGGGCCGAGTTCTCGTGTCAATTGGCACACTTCCAAACCACGATATTTAGCGCGTCGCAACAGACTCGAGCGCGTCCGATTTACTTTCGCGAGGGGTTCGCCAAATTGTCATAGGAGGAGATTTACCGGTGTTGACCCCACTCTTTATCTACTGCATCCCATTGACTATTCGGTTTCCCGGGCCTGTGAGCATTCTGCTGATGAAATTTGGCGAGCTGGTTAACGCGGCGTGATGGCGTGCGTTTAGGGCGTGCCACACGTATAAATAGTCAAAGATCACCACAGGTGACTAAAGGAAGCGCGTATTTCATTGGGAAACGTTGGGGTAAGTGGGCAAACTACTTCGGAAGTTCCTTTAGGAAATACGAATAGTCCGTTATTAAAGGACTAATAACGACGGTTCAGACGTGAGGTATTTATACCAACCAGTGAGGCACTGAAAGTTCCAAAAATTATAACCTATCGTTTTCTTGGTGCTGCTATGTCGATCTACGGGTCCACCCTCCAGTTAAAGGGCTGAAATACACCGGACCAGCGGTAACGGAAACACGAGGGCGACAGCCTCAGTCTCCTCCGCAGGTCAGACAGGGTGAGGGGATGGAAAATGGGTGTGATGTAACAGTGAAGCCGCCATGGGAATCAGAATGCATTTTCATCGATCAGTTCTAAATGCTGAATAGAAAGTCAATAGTTTGCAGCAAAAACCGACGGTCATTGTTGCGGGGTGATAAATAGGTACAAATGGCAATAAAAAGACACATATGTAATGCAGCTTTAGTTCAGAAATGCCTATTCGTAACTATGTAAGTCCCAGTAAATGTCGTCTAGGCTGCTTATATTCGTCACAAGAGATTTGATTGGTCGACACTGACGATCGGCGGGGGACTGGACGTGAGCTGGTTTCAGGGGAAAGGGTCGGCAATAAGGGGATATCAGATGTCTTTGACCATTTCTGACTAACAGCGTAAACGATTCTGTGTAAAAAATAGACGCTGGCATGTTCCTACGAGGGCAAGTTCCTAGCCCAAATATTATTCGACTGGTCACTAGTAACAGTTGCTCTACTGAGCAGCCGTCTGGGTACTGTCAAGAGGTCATCAAAGTTGCAAGGAGGCAGGGATAAATGAAGCCAAGAAGACAGAGAAAATAACGCGAAATTACCAGTTGCAATAAATATAAAGTGGATGTCGTTTTTGAATTTATAACAGAAAAAACTGTCGCACATAGAACAGGGGTATGCACGTGAGATGGGACTGCCCAGCCGATGAGAGTCTAGGAGAGTTCGAAAATTCTCCATTCAAGAAAGATTGAATAAAGTTGAAGAGGCTATTTGAACACCCGAAACGATGCAATAATAATGATAACAGCAATAATAATGAGGAAAATAATAATATTTCTATCCTTAAACGCCCAGAAGGCATTTTTTATGATACCAGTGTTGCAACACTCAAATTCGCGGCGAAGCCTTTTCGCTCCCCCGAAAACGTTATTTTAGGAGCTTTGCGACCGCGAGAACAAAGATAACGGGGGCTGAAGTGGCCGCCGCAGGTCTGCGGGCGCATAGTGGATAGCGGGTACTGTACGCTGCTCACTGCAGACATTCACAGGGACATGCCATCTCTCGAGGCAACCTCCCTATTTAGGCGGAAATGTCGCTGACGTAAATTTGTCAGGTTGCGCTAGACATACTTAGTTTGGACAGATGTGTGACTTGAAATTTAGTTCTGGGTTCAATATTTCGATTTCAAATGTAACAATATTCTCTTTCAAGTGGATAGGCTGCTTGACTGTGATCGGCAAAGGTACTCACAGGAACAAAATGACTAGTTATTTCAGTGTTAATTTCTTAAATTATTATCTCTTGCGACAGCCGTATCCGTTATTTTTCCAACTGTTGGTTTCCTCTTCGTAATATTTACAGTTAAACTTTAAGTGGTATGTGTATTGACGACGGTAACAGTTGTCGTAGGAGTAGTAGGGGATAAGATAACGCCATCAGGCCTTCTGCAGAATGATGAGTCGACGTAAACTTCGGTACATAAGTTGTCTAATGCGTACTCGCGGTAGCATTATTGGTAGTCGTAGACTTAGCAGTCCAAATAGCGTACATCGTACTTGCGCTGGGACGGTACCAACAGCAACAGGACCTGCAATGTCATATCTTAAGCTGATTGCGTTCATAACGTCTTCTGCTAGTGTTATCAGTACTGCCTGTGTATACGAAAACTGCTGATGGAGGGACTGCTTCTCTATATGCAGACCACTGTCCTCCCTTATTACTTCGACTGTTAGTTAGGTACACAGACCTTACTTTTCGCGTGTTTTACGCAGCAGACGTACGTTTTCGCGTGGGGACTTGCACGGTGCGTTTTACATAAGTGGCAGTACCGTAATTGCCTAACACCCGGTAGGACTTGCAATTGGCTTGTTCGACGCAGGCATTTCAATAGTGTAAGTAAAACCTGCGTTTCCAGTAGTGGCAGCAGCCATGATCTAACCTTGTACTTCGAAACGTCATTCACGTAGATGTATTGCTTCCTTACTTATTCTGCTACTACAAACAGTATTAGTTTTAACAATTACTTTTGCTATTTGCTGTTCGACAGATAAAGGTAACAGTGACATTCTTAGTAACATCAGTCAGACATACATAAGGTATGCTAACTCATAAAATGTTAACCGGATTTCTGAAATGTGTTTTCGTTTCGAAAAGATTGCTTAAGTAGGGTTTTGAAGTTAGTAATCACGTAGCGTAATCATTTAATAATTAATTTACCGCAGGATGTTGGCTTTCGAAGGAACATCTTTATTGCCGCATGCAAAACCGACACTTCTCAAGAAATGACCACTTAGATAGCATGATTTTTTTCTCCTTGACTTTTGATGCTCTTACCAATTCAATTCTATCTCATGGGAAGCACGCATGGAGTTATTCATTCTTTTACTCATTCTGTGGAAAATTACGTCTTCTTTCAATTTCATACACAGAGGAAGGGTATAAATTGGTTTTCTAAATATTTCCAATTCCCAAATAATTTGAAACCCGACCTTCGGCTACGCTTGCATACAGGGTTTATAGCCTATAAATCATACATTGTCTGCATGGTATCGGAGATTATCGGACGTCAATTCCTTTCATGAAGTTATGGATAGTCAAAGAAGAGGCGTTGAGGAACAGCTGTCGCTGTTGGCCAAAGAAATTGTCCCTGGTGAGACCGGACCTAATGTTCAGAGACCACAAACGCCATCGCTACGGTAGAGTCCATCAGTGGATTCAGCACCCAAAATTTGTGGGAGCTTTTCTGAATGCAAAAATCCAGTAAGAGTTCTCTTAAATAAAGGATAATTTTGCAGAGTTTTCACACTCATGGGTAGTTTATTCCAAATAGCAATTGCATTTACAGAAAAGAACCGATGATATTTAGCAGTACGTGCCAGAGGAAAAAATAAAAAGACCTCACGGCGACTCTTACGTCGTGGGTGGATTTGATATCTTAAAGAGGTGAGTGGGTTAAATATGTGATCATATAAGAGTTTAAATAGCAAAAATAGTCCCTTTTGTAGTCTACGGAACCATAAAGGATCAAGGCCCCTAAGCCGGCAACGTTCTTGGTAATACAAATGTCGGTGTTCCGGGGTTAAAATTCTCTTGGTAAAAAAGTTTTGAACGGATTCTATTTTCTTCCGCTCAGTAGCACGCATGAGGCTTAATAAAAACGAACAGTATTCCAGGCCAGGTCTAACGTACATATTGAAAAGGCGCATACTAATATCCCTAGTTCTAAAGTTTCGGAGGATAAACCCGGTCGTTCTACGTGTCTTGGAGACTATCAAGGCACAGTGCTCCGAGAGATTAAGACTCTTGGAGTATGATACACCCAGATCCTTAATAACCCCAGGCACATTTATAGCGTGACCTTCAATACTTAGTTGAGGTTGGCGGTCGTCACCAACCTCCATGACTGAGCACTTATGCCAGGAAAGAGAAAGTCGCCATGTGCGGCACCACTGGGCGAAAGCCTGTAGATCGCTCTTTAGGAGCTCAAGCTCGATGTCATGATCTGCCGGCCTATATCGATATGCAAGTTTAAGATCATCGGCATATATGAAAGGCTCACCATTCTGAAATAAATCAGGTACATCATTAACGAAAAGGCAAAATAAAAGCTGTAAGTATGAAGGTGGTCAGGTTGTCTACAGTGGCTTGTTCAATGTGCTTGTCAAGAATGAAATCAAGTTTCCCATGCATGGACAGTTTCTTATTCGCCTTATGACAAAGTCTTTTGAAAATTTCAAAAAGCTTTTCGATGGGATTGATGTCTGGACTGTTGGCAGGGATGAAAATCGACTGGAGTCCAGATGCGGACAGGTTGGCTATTGTCTAAAAAGTCAGATTACGGGTAAATACGTTTTTAGATTCATACTTCTTTAGAACGATGGACAGGCGCATTGTCGTGTAAAATTGTGGTATCAGTCGGAGTCGGTCGATGCCGTTGTAATCGAAAACATCGCTCATAATGCTGACGAACGCCTTGCTGTTGATGGTGTCCGTCGTCGGCCGCCAGACTGGCCGCCCTCCGAACTTAATCGCCATCCAAACCATTAACCGTAGACAATTCTTGAATGTTGCCGTCGGCAGAGTGTGCATTTTTGAAAGTTTTTTCCGCTTATGATCATCTTGGTCGACTTTATTGTCTTGTCTAAAAATAAGACCTCATCACAGAATTAAATGCTCTTGCAGAATGAGCACCGGTAATCAACATATTTCTTAGCAAATAAAAAACGTTCTCCAATGAGGTTTCTACTTAAAAACGGCTTGATTATGGCTTTTTGTTGATGGAATTCAAATTCCCGCATCTTATTCCTAATTATATCCATAGGAAACATTGGCAGATGTTCCCTGTGAATGGTCTTAGTGGGCATATAATGATACCATTTAAGCGCACGACGAATAAAATTGTCGTCTTGTTTACTTGTGGACCGTTTTGGCCTACCCTGTTTATTTCTGGGTACGGTTCCATCATTAAGTATTCGCCACAGAGTAACCTTACTAATATAAATCATACTTGTTAACGACTCACGCCACAACACTTCCGCGGCTATTTTCCGTATCCTTTCATGATCTACTGCCGAAAGACATTGTCTGGACATGTTTATCGCACGGCGTGAAATAGACAAATGGCAGCATTTCACGCGTACTCGATATATACCTGCTTAAGCAAATTGGTTCTCGGTGTGGTAAAACAAACCACTGTAGAACAAAATTATTACTAAATTTTATGGCATGAAACGCCAAAAATTCACAAAAAAGAATTCTATAGGTCGATTTTTGGCCCTTTTTTCTTGATAACAATGAAAGTTCTCAAGCTCGCCCTCACGTGATTACAAACCCACTTAAGTAATCCTTCCTAGTCGAAAACACATTTGAGAATTTCGGCTCAAAATTTAATGACATCGGTCACGCACTGTAGTTGTATTAACAGCTGGAGCCGAGGTGGGGATTTTTTTCATCCGCAGTTACCGTTGTTTTTATCGCCCGTACAAACACTCCCATCCCTCCCTGCCAGCACGTGGCCACTTCATATGTGGGGCTGGGAAGGTGCTGGTTGGGGTCGGAGCCCCCTCTGGATTGAAGCCTTTTGAAACGTATTTGCGTCGAAAGTTATGTGTAAAACTCACCACTCATTGTACTTCGTTTGGCATTAAAAGGAGCTTACTTATCAAAAGTGTCTTATAAATCATGAAAAAAGCATTCGTTTACGCCCACGGGTCGCGGATAATATCGTGCGTTAACCAATGCTGTCTTCATGCTCTTAATAACTGCCTTAGTTAATTTATGTATCTTATGCTAATTGTTTTGGTATTTACTCATCCGCCGGTCCAAGTAGTCGACTTGTATGTCTATGCGTGCACTATTTAGCCTTGGTGTTATACTTATGCAAATTTGTTACCGTTTTTTAGTGAATATCTAAAGCAACTATGAAGCGTAATTACTGTGGCTATCACCGAACCACCATATACAAGCGCATTAAGCGCCAGACAAAGGCATATTATGAGGACACTGAAGAGCCTGAGTCTGACGTTCCCTCAAAGTCGAAAACAGTTGGCAATCAATCCCCCGAACCAGAAATGTCCATACTGGGCTCTGAAACTTCTACCGATAGGTATTATGTGTGTGCGCCTCAGAAGACTCACCATACAGGTCGATATTTTAAAGGGGTGCTAACAGTGGGCAAAAACGTGGGGCCAGGCGGGGATGTCGCGTAGAATGTCCCGCCACAGTTTCTTCCACAGCCCCACCAAGCCCCTTCATAGCCCCCTCAAGCCCCGCCATTTTTGAGGGGGTTAGGCGGGGCTGGTGCTGGCAGGGCTGTTTGCCGTAGCATAGAGTATTACAATAGGGTACCGGAAGTATTGACTGTGTTGGCGGAGTGGGTAGAACTAGAAGAATGTTATCACCGTCGACAGTTGCAGTAAATACCACTGTGGCATTAGAATCAGTTTCCGAATTTTTACTAGTATTATTAGTGCCACTGTTAACATTTGTTGGCGAATCTCAGTGGTAATCTCTGAATTAGTTTACGTGGTGGCAGTCTCATTGGTATTAGTACTTGTTTTGCCGGTGGTACTAATCTTATGCATTTTTAGTGGCAGTAGTTTACTTATTTGAAATCAACACTGCGGATGACAACTGCAGGGCATTTTTGGTAATCACAAGCTCCACCGCCAAATAACTAGCATCAGTTGAAGTGCACTTTTTACCGGTATTTTCACTTGTGCGGGCGACAGTACCCGTAGTATTAGTAGTATTAATGGTAGTATTGGCATCTCCGGCGGCATTAACGACAATAGAAATACCACTAGTAGTAACATTTGTTGTTGCTGTGATTAAATTTTGGAGTTACCGATAGTAGACAGACTAGTGGAATCATTTCTTACTCTCTGGCGTTTACTATTATTGTCAATACAGCCAATATTACTAGTGGGTTCCGCGCTGCTAATTGCCTTCTTAATTTTAGTGGAATTAGATATACCAGTTTTAGAAGGTGCCATTTCAATACGATTAGAATCCCCTCCCAGTGATAATTATATACGAATCACAGTAGTTGTAGTGGCAGTAGTGGGGCCTTTCCTCACGTTTTGGCCACGACTCCCGTTGCATTAGCGTTCACACGCGTTGGTAAAGGTGTCTCAGTGTTCTTTCTTAGGCCGTGGCTGCGGTGTGGGAGTACCGCAGCTGAAGTACATAGGTTACGTTCCACGTCTTCTAATACATGACTACTGGGTAAATAAAAATACGTACCTCACGGCCCGCTCCACTACTCGTAAACAATCACATTAATATTAAAATTCGTCCTACTCGTTTGCTATTCCTTTTACGACACTGTGGACTACTTCCTAGTTATTTGCCTGCGGATCTAGCGCTCTCTTATAATGATTCTTCCATACTGCACGATGAAGCAACTAGTATTGCCAATCTAATAAATTCATGCAGTTGTCTGAGCCGCAAAGCATTTCCTACATTTCCTGCTCATATCAGTAATAATTGTAGGCAGTTAGTTTCAGGGCAAACTGCTAACGTTTTCCAGGTCCGTTACTCATGTTATCCGTTCGCTCACTCCCCCCCCCCCTCGATCTCAGCGGCAAGCGGGACTGGCACGCATTTTGTGTGCAGATAATCCACATCCTTTGTGCGTCTTCGATTTCTCAGTAATCTTCGTTTTCATTTGGTTTGACTTAAGTTCTCGGATGTTGGGTAAGTTCATGAAGACTTCCGCAGACATTACGCGCATACGTCCTTCGCATATTCTTCTAACAGGACGTTGACAGTCTTCTTATTCATTCTAGTCAGCTGTTCCTGTGTTTAGGTGTTTCGTCTTCCAGTTCGATTCGCGGCCCAAGTTTACGCTCTCCCTTTGACGCCTCTACCTCCATTTCCCAACCAGCTGGGTTTGCGAAAATTCCCGTTAGTTTACCTATCTCACAACAATCCCTTTAACGTATTCCACATATCCCAAAGTACAGTAACATGATCTACTGCAATTTTTGCATTCTCATCTGCACAGCATCAGTTCCACTCCTGACAAAAATGCGGTTGGATCAAGTCATGCGGGTTCATCTATTTCCAATAACAACTCCACCAACGAGCGAACACAGTCATGTTACTATTTCAACGTCTACGCTGTGGAAAATGTTTCCAGCGCCTTATAACGGCACACCTACTATTAGCCCACACCACGTTCCCCTATCCGTAGTTTCCAGTGCGTTACTAAACTGATATGACTTTCGTGTCCATTTATGACACTACTTACCCCCACCGGGCTACCATGAAGAGACAGATGCAGAGGTGGGCGTTTTACTGATTATTTACGTCAAATAGAATGCAGACAGTTTCATCGGAAAAATTTATGTAAAAAATACCAACAGTCCTCAGTCATTGTTTGGGCATGGGTTTCTGTGTACCGCAGACTGAAAGAAAGGGGATATATGTTGCATGCTGGCCAACCGAGTAACCGAAAGGCGATGTTCGGTTGGGTCACTGCCGACGACGTTCACTTCGTAATAGTCTATCAGGGGAGGTATGGTTAACTGTCGATATCCGGCGGTTCTCAGCGACTTTCTGACAAGGGAATAATGAAGTACGATAGGATATGTTCTATTTCTGAAATCTTTCGGTCTACCTTCAAACCATCTTCTACAATCTGCGGCTTTCCTCAAGTCCATCGTTACAACCATCGTTTACCATTTAGAAGGCTGTTATGTGCTGCAAGCATACCTCTCATGCCTGTAGAATTCCGACGCGGGTTAGTTTATACCACAGGCGATACTGTACTTCCTCGCGGCGTGCCAATAGATTTCTTCCCTTCAGGGGGCCGCTCCTTCGTAGATATCGTTTTAACCGACTCCATTGTGCCTCAGTGGCATTGGTATGTTTGCCCGCAGTCGAATCAACGAAGTCTTTCTGCCCAATGGGTAAGAGAATGAATATTCTCATGCATGTCTTGTGTGAAATATAGTTAATATTATAATGGTATAAAAATTACTGATTAAAGAAGTAAACTACTTAAGTGATCATGTTTACACGGAGTACAATCTATTCCGACGGCCGCAAAAAGGTCTCTCAGAAACCGGTTATCCCCAGGTAACTGATATATGATGGGATTGTTGTATGCTGTAATTAATATTACAGCCCTACCTAAGGGAGGTGGTCTAACTCATGAAATGTCGACCGAAATTCTGAAATCTATTTTCGCTTCGAGAAGAGTTCTTAAGTAGGGTTGCAAAGTGAATCATCTTGCAGTGCAAATCTATAGTAATTCAGTTACCTGGGGATATCGGCTTTCGAAAGAACTTCTTCTTGGCCGCGTGCAAAACCAACACTCTGTAGAAAATGACTACTTACGTAGTGTGAATTTTTCTCACTGATGTTCGATGCCATTAAAAATTCAATTATAGTTCATGGAAAACGTGCATTAACTTATTCATCCTTCTAGTCACTGGATAGAAAATTGCGCCATCTTCCAGATTTTTTACTCAAAGGAAGGGTTCAATCCGGTTTTCAAAGACTTTTCCAATTCCCGTATAATTTTGAACCTGACCTGCAGTTAAACTTACATTTAAGGTCTTGAAACTACCCGCCGTATATTTTCCGCGTATGGAAAACCGTACATTTCTCTATGGCACCAAGAGGAGACCATGGGGGGTTCAGAGAATTCATCAGTGGATTTGAGCCACAAGCAACATCGGTAAACGCAGAGGCGCGATGTTTTATGATCAGGCATTCCACGCTTATAAAAAATTTCATAATTAGAAACTTTTTAACAAGCGAATTTTACCCTTTCTTTGAACATAAAATTAGATGAAGACTTAATTTTGTACCAAATGAGTAAAAGGATGCATATTTATATGCATGTTTTTCATGAAATATAATTGGATTTTTAAGGGCATAAAAAATCAATGCGAAAAATTCATGCTACTTCAATTGCCATTTTTTACAGAGGGTGGTTTTATATGAGGCCCAAAAGAAGTTCGTTCGGAAGCCAGCATCCTGGGTTGATTGAACTATTATGGACATATGCTGCATGATTATTAACTCTGTAACGTTACTTGGGTAGTCCTTTCGAAACAAAAATGTTTTTCAGAAATTCAGTTAACATTTCCCACGTTAGCCTGCATGTAATCTCCTGGGGTCGAAAGCCCATTTCGAAATTTCTGTAAACATTCAATGCGCCAGTACATGCACTGTATACTGCAGCTACTACGATCACAGGAGGACACAGTTTGTCCGCTTGACGTCTCACATTCTCACTCGAACGGAACCTCAGAGACGATCGCCGACGGGTTGGAGTGAGAATCCGTGACGTCAAGTTAATAAACTTTATCGTTCCGATAACTGCTGTTAATGCATTCCATTGTTAATAGCTGGCAGGCGAACCTTTAAACATACAAAACAAATTTCCTCAAGATAACTAAACGAGGTCTATGATAATGGAACGCTTAATCATGTAGGCAGAGGGTAGCACGCGACATCCTAGTGAGAAATGTCCAAAATTAGTCAACTTAAAACTTCCCTTGTGATTTGATGTACTGTAGAATTTACTTTAAGGCTTCAAGAATATCAGATTTCGAGAGTTCAAATCGTAAATCTTTAGGAAAGTATTTTAACACGTTAGTCAGCTGCCTACGTAACTTAATTAGTATGCCATATCGGTTCAGTTTATTCGTAAATGTCTGGTATTATTATTCAATTAAATCGCATAGCCGTCATGTCGTCAGCAAGTTTTTTTAACTGACCTACCTTACGGTTATAACTTACATTCCACCAAATACGTCCCTAATCATTTTCTACTACATCAGTTGGTTACTTCATTAACCAGTGTGTAGACAGGTTAAAAGTGAGCGCGATCATCTTTTTCAAATGCCCACGTTATACAGTCTCCGCCAACCCTTACCTAGGATTGGATAAGCCTCCCAATACACCATACGAAATACTACATTCCGTCCTACCTGTTCATAGACACACCATAGTCAGCGAACTTGCCTTACCTAATCTACCGTTTCCACCCTTGCTCGGTCGTCTACAATGGAAGTCGTATGCGTACGGTGGACGGCACTATGGCGTCGTTTGACCATAACTACTATCGCGCACCCGATGCCTCCCTGCCGTTGCCCTTCGCCAAGAAAACAGCAAAACGTCGGCCCTGAACTTCTCCGGCACAGCATTAACAACACACGCACTCGCACCTGCCGATTGGTCAGCTCGCAGGCCAATACGGTTTATGTTCTAACCCGGCCAATAGCGTTAGGGCATGATCAGCTAGGTCGCTTCCTGCATCCTCATAGGCTGCTTTCTCAGTCTCAAGGTCATGTATGAGGTTCTTTCGATGCATTTAAACAAATTTTGGCGTAAATGAAATGTTTTAATTATCGCGCATTACACTCCTTGCTGTTCGGTACGTGTTAGAGGCCTCGCCCGCGCAACCCCTCCTACCACCAGTCCTGTAGGATAGGTAGACGGGAGAAGAAGTTTTCTTAAGTGTTACGACACTGTATTCGTGCCGGCATTTTCAAAAAATGTTGACACTGAATTATTTGGAAAATACAGACAATGTATGCATTAATGGTCTGTGTGAGCGGCCAGATGTATAGTAGAATTTATAAATTGGGTAATATAAGGTTGGCAAAGTATTTGTGTCCGCCGGCTTTTTGACCTTTCCCGTACGACACTTTTGATAGCGGTAATATCCGCAAATTCCAAATCGGAAGTTTTTATTGAATAAGTGGTGGGCTAGGGACGAAGCAGTGAAAAAATTCCCGAGGCAAGTGCTACTTTCAAAAAAACACTTAGGAGAAAAAACTATTTCGCGAAGGAATAAAGAGAACGGGGGAGGCCCCTCACGAGAGTGGGATGAATGCCGGGGAATGTTAGGTGGTGACATATTCGAGGTGGATTTGGCAACTGGAGCGAAAGCTCGACATCCCTGAGACAGGAACGGCATTCTGGCAAAGGTCGGCGGTAAACGAGGGTGAGGCTGCTTACAGCGGGCGCAACAATATGGATCCAACTGCTTTTCTAAGAGGTTAGTTGGGGACAAGACGCATAGACCAAAAAAGATCAAAATTTATGGTGAGGGATTATGGAGTACGAAATCACACGCAGGGAAAGAAATATGGGCGAATACGACACTTTGATGGCGACGTCCTAAATTCCCGATTGTCCTTTCTCAAAGTCATGGAGAAATTGTTCCGTGAGGAATGAGGAAAATAAAAGTTTTAATCGTGTCAGTCTTCAAAAAGGCGCAGTTTTCTCTAAAAAGTACAGGGATTATTTGACGGCCTTGTATCGATTGGCGAGTTGCTCCAAAGAAAGATATATCCGGAAGCAAAAAGGAGGGAGCGCTTAGAATTGGAGGAGGCCGGAGGTGGTGTAATTAAGAACAACGAAGACTGTATGGACGAGTAACAGGTGTAAGGGCTAAACTCCGATAAAGGTTTGAACTATTATTAATCCGAAAAAGGAGGCAGAAGTCTGCTTCTAGCCTGCGAACCCTGGGAGTTTTAGGCAAATTAGTTTGCATCTATTTATGCAGGAAGTATTTGGATGTGCGTACTTAAGAGCCTTCTAGTAGAATGCCTTCAGATATTTTCAAATTTAGAACGACTAACTACGTCCATCAAACCAAAGAAAAAGTAACAACACTCAATGGTAGAAAGGATAAACACTCGGTAAATTCTTAATTTAATTTCAGGAAGGTATAAATTCTTAGAAATAAAGCCATAGATCAAGGCAGCTTTGGTCATAATTTTGTCTACATACGGCTAGAGATTTAGATTATTGGTGTAGCTTAAACCTAGGTCCCTGGTGGTGGCACATTCAGTTACGGGTGTGCCTTGAAGAACCATTGATTGGGGTAGCCTTTCAGGCCCAAAACACTTAGGTGGAGAGAATCCCATTAGCTATTTTCAGCTCCACACTGACGGAACAAGAAAGTCCTCATGGGTTTGCATCAGGCAAGGTTGTGTTGTAAATTTAGAAGAAAGGATATACACATTTGAGACCATCCCCATGAATAAAAGATTGAGAAAAATTTACTGCCGACGAAATATCAGTGATGCAAAAATACCAAAAGAGGACATTACAGGACATTGTGGAGGACAACGCCTACAATAGGACTCCTATTGGAAAATGAGGTTCCAATTGAAACCGTTTATTTTTGATTAGAAAATTATAACTTAATAAAGTCATTAAGGGGACTGCGAAGTCACAAAGTCTCCAGTTTAGCCACGAGTCTTATATGTGGTTTCAGTCCGCCTCACCGACTCCCGACCATCGGTTGTTTGGGTCGTGTATGACTTGGCACCAGCATGGCGACAGCACGGAACCAATCAAGACCGAGGCCCTCGGTGATTGGCTGCCCGCGCATGGCACGGGGACTAGACACTTAATTCGGCTGAATAGCAAATTTGCCACCGCTGCCCATTGAGCTGCCTGTACAACCTTTCGTACCAACAAAGTTGTTCCTGTAACTCCTTCTCTCCCTCTCATTTTATTTGAAAACCTTCGAGTTATCGCACCATGACCAAGGCACAAGGTGCCTGACGTCTTTCCTCATAAGCAGCCAGCCGGCCTGGTTTCTCAGTATTGCGACTTCGTCGTTCTATTTCTCCAAGCCAGTGAGTTCTTCAAAAAATACCTCCTGGCAGGTTTTACAGACTCAAAGCTAGTGTGCGGTCTCTGACTGATCACGATGCTCAGACTGAATCCGGCGCGCCTCACGTAGTACTGAACTGTAATGAATAACTATGACGTCGTTATCATGTGTGTGTGTGCCAACAGCAACGTAGCCCAGTCTGGATGTGTAGGTATGCCAGTTAATTATGCAAGCCGTGTAAGTGTGATAGGTTACATCTCTCGCCTCGTGCGGGTGGTGGCTACCCCATACGATCCTCAATTGGCATCCAATTCTTTTCTGTGATTCTCAGAAACCAGGCTCTGGCTAGCAGCCACCCCCAACGTACCCTCCCCGACTGGCGGTATGAATTCGATGAGCGCATTTGATGTTGTGTGTGCCTCCACGCCCAGTAATTCTGTTCCCATTCCCATTCCCCCTTCCCTCCCCCTCCACTTCAAAAAGTCCTACGGAGATACCGACAGGTAATCCCATAGGTGGCCCAGGCCAACTCGGGTAGCTCCCCATTAAACCAAGCTGGGATCCATGGCGGAGTTCGACAGCCGTCTGGGATGTCTAAGCAGCCCTATTTAGAGATGACAGGGCCTACCGTCCCAGGTGGAGGCGAGAAGTGTCTAGAAAAGGTGCCCTAACCAATTACTGGAAAATCCCGCCATCTACAAGTATACCGTGGCTCTTAGAATCAAAACTCTCGTCCATTCCCTCCGCCTGCCCACTGCAGCAGCCCGCAACGTTCGTCCTCTTTCAGAACCAACCCGAGAAGCCATCTGCCAGACAGGAGGACGGCGCTGTTTGTAGGAGAACGGTTGCGCCACAAGGTGGACATCGTCGTCCCCAAATCTATTGTTGCTCACTTTTACTCTCCGCCGGAGGTGCAGATTGCTTCTGTCTTTGCTGTCTCTTTGAGGTCCACAATGGGGGATAAAGATCTCCGGACATTCACAGTTACACAAAATAGGACCTGCAATTTTCCATTTGCAGGCGACGTTGTCGAGATTACGGTAAACGCGAAAATACAGTAGGTGGGCTGACTCATGAAATGTGAACAGAAATTTCGGAATGCGTTCTCGTTTCGAAAAGATTAATTAAGTAGGGTTGTAAAAATAGCCAGCCTGCAGCATAATTCTATAATATTTCAGTTACCTTAGAATACCGGCTTTCGAATGAGCTTATTTCCGACTGCATGCAAGAACTATACTATGCAAAAATGGCAACTTAAACAGCATGCAATTTTTCCATTGATTTTCCACGCCCTTAAAAATTCAATTATATTTCATGGAAAACATGCATAAAAACATTCATTCTTTTAATTAGTCGGCAGAAATTCACGTCATTTTTTCATGAAATATAATTGAACTTTTAAGAACATCGCAAATAAGTGACCAAATTGCATGCTACTTAAGTGGTCACTCTTTAAAGAGTACAGATCTTGCGTGCAGTCGGAAATAAGTTCGTTCGAAAAAAGACACCCTGAGGTAACTGGATCATTATATAATTATGCTGGATGACGATCATTGTTTTATTCCTACGTAATTAATCACTTCGAAACGAGAACGAAATTTCGGACGACATTTCATGAGTTAGTCCACCTACTGTAAGCACTGGTAGGTCAAATTAGGGGCTTAACGTCCCCAAGGAGGGAAAATCATCTGGGACTGCTCGTCGAAGGCTCAGAACAGCCGAGGTCAGTATTAAAGGCACTGTAACCAATGCTTCAGTGTATGCACTAAACCGAACTCCCTCTCTCCTGTATCCGCCAAGGCTTCCACCATTACCTCGTGAATCTCCCCATGTGCGACGTCGAGAAATCAACAGTCTCATCCTTCACCCCTCTGACCCCACACTGATCGGAACATTGAAACGCAACGAAGTTGATGAAACATCGATCTACGGTGTTTTATTCAGCCTCAGGAAAACCAGATTCGCAAAATGAATCCACTACGCTATCACGGACGGTCCCGCAGGCAGATCTGTTTTGTTCCAAATTCGCTGATTTGTCTTGACGAAAAACATAAATAAATGAGGTTCTCCTTTTTATGCTGTTACCTTTTCTGAGATGCACCCTCTCCTCGATTTAGTTATTCTGTCAGTAAGTCTGATATGAATCGTGCAGTGACTGAATTCATCAATAGCAACATAACGTGTCACCTCAGCATTACGTGTCATCGCGTGGGGTGAGAAACAGACGGCCATGAACTCGTGGCATGTGCGAGGGTAACCCTCATCTTTAGGGCTGCCGACATAATCTTTTTCGTACACCACGCAAGTGTTCTCAGGTGCATCCTGAAATACGAGTGTGTTGTTCTTCGGTCACGTAGTGAAAGGCAAAGGTGAGCATTCGATTCCTTGCGTTTAAGGCACACAGAACTTAAAGTTCCTCAGTAACGCCTACGGCATAATCTTGGCTGGTTGCGTTAAGGAAAAAGAATTTGGCCCCTACCAGGAGACAAACAAATCAAACACACTGAGGAATTCCCGTGTGAGGTCGTAGAATGTTTGCCTATAAACCAGAACATCTTTATCTAGAACAAGTATGTGTGCCAGAATACACTGATGCTAACAAAACTCGCGATATTTTTATGGCTGTTACCAAAATGAATAAGGAGTAAAAAAGGGACAAGTTTGCGGTTCGGAAAATGCGTGCGAAGCGACGGAAGTACAGTGAGTGAGAGATCTCATGAAATGTTGGCTGAAACTGTGAAATGCGTTTTCGGTTAGGAAGGATCACTTAGGCGGAGTTGTAATACCGATTAGTTTGCAGCATAATCCTATAATATTTCAAACTTGGCAGGATGTCAGTTTTTGAATGCACTGCTTTTCAATCTCCTGTAGAAACTGTACTCGGTGAAAAATGGCTACTCAAGTGGTATGCATTTTCCCCATTGATTTTCGATGGTCTTGCAAATTCAACTATATTGTGTAGAAACTCCAAACAAAATGTGCTTTCCTTTAGTCGTTTGATAAAAAATCAGGTCATCTTTATATTTTATACTCGAAGAAGGAGTATAATTAGCTTTCAAAAAGTTTTCTAATTCCCAAATAATTTGAAGCCTGGTTAGCCCTTGCATCAGCGCTTCGTGATTTCAGTCTACAAGGTGCATGCGTTCCGCGCAAAGAAGATCGCCTATTCTTCTATGCCTTTAAAAAGCTATCATATAGGGTCTATAAAATTTTGTAATCGATGCGGGTTATGTTGTATATTTCATGAGGTGCAGTGGTAAACGGACAGGCATGGAGCTATACGAATGAACCTTGCGCGGTATTAAAAATGGCATAATTAGAAACTTTCTTAAAACCTAATTATACTCCTTCTTCGAGTATCAAACATAAAGCTAACGTGATTCGCTATCGAACGACTGAAAGAGCGCATAATTTTTGGGGTTTCAACAAAATATATTTGCATTTGCAAGACCATCGAAAATCAATGAGAAAAATAAATGCCACGTAAGTAGTCATTTTTCATTGAGTACAGTTTCTACAGCATTTAAAAACTGATATCCTGCCGAGTTCGAAATATTATAGGATTATGCTGCAAGCTAATCGGTATTACAACTGCGCCTAAGTGATCCTTCCTAATCAAAAACTCATTCCAGAATTTCAGCCAGCATTTCATGAGATCGGCTACTCACTGTAAGATAAAATGAGTTGCAAAAATTCAAAAAATACGGCGACGAGCGAACTGGTGTTCACGCTGGAAGATTTCGGATTATCAGGCAATGCCAGAGGCGGGACGGCCCAGGACATGACACACAGTTCGTGTCGTTCGACTGTCGTGCCGGACAAAGAGCCGAAAACCCGAAGATCAGTTCCGCCCAACAAGAACGCTTGCGAGCCAACAATTAGCACGCCACCGAGTTACTTGCGACCTTCAGAAGTCAACTACACGTGAGGGTCTGCCCATGCGGGCGTTCAGGACTGCACCAGAAGGAACACTCAAACCAGAAAAAGGCTGAACCCCTAAATACGAAGCCACGGGAAAAGGGATTGAGAGTCGATATACACAGGATGAACGTCACAGTAAAGCTGTTTTCCGCTATCCTGTCGGCCTTCTATTCCGCACAAAACTGGCGTCATACTACTGGTGGATATACCGTGCGCGACCGATCTCATGAAATGTTGGTCGAAATTCTGAAATGCGTTTTCGACTAGGAAGGATTAGTAGGGTGGCGTTGTAATATTAGTTATCAGATAGCATAATCTTATAGTACTTTGGACTTGCCAGGATGTCGGCTTCATTCTGACCTCCCGCAGAAACCGTGCTCGACAAAAAATGATAGCAGCTGGTAGCCAGGGAAGGGAAGGCGGACAGGCAGGTCCGTGTCGCACGCGAATGGTGGGAAAGGGGGTTATATGGGTGGGGTAAATGGAAGGGCTGATAGAGGAATGCTGGAGTTTCTGGATAAAAGTAAAGTTACCAGGGAAAGTGCTGAAAAGTTTTAAGTAGGTGGAATAATGGCAAAAATGTAAACCCTATTCTTAACTCAAAAATCCAACCCTGACCGAAACCGTAAAGCCTAGCGCTAAGCCTCAAAACTCAAACGTAAAAAACCTAAAACACAAAGCTAACGCAAAACATAGACATAAATCTAAACCTAAACTTTACCCTAACCCTAATCTTAAACCTAAACTTAACTTTAACCCTAACCCTAACCTTAAGCCTAGCCCTAAACCTAAGATTAACCCTGAGCTCAGCCCTAACCCCAACCTAAGGCCTTACCCCAACCCTAACCTTAACTCTACCCCTAACCAAGGCCTAACCCTAACCCTACCCTTGAGCCTAACGCTAACCTTAAGCGTCACCCTAGCGGGAACCTAAACCCTAACCCTAACACTGAAACCTGACCCCAAAACGCACACGCTAATCATAAAACTTAACCTAAGCCTAACCCTAACTCTCATTAAACCCAACAGCCTGACCGAAACGGGCGACTAGTCGAACTCAGTAAGAGTACACCTACTGATAACAAGTTCCCTAGACAAGGTAAGCACATCTACTGACAATAAGTACGTACGTCAACAGTATCAACGCATAATGTCTGGTTACCAACTGCGATCTTACCAATGACTACTTAAGTAGCACGCATTTTTCACACAGACTTTCGATTGTCTTAAAGATCCAAATATATTTCATAGAAAACATGCACAAAATAGGCTTTCTTTTACTTGTTTGGTAGAAGACAACACTATCTTTATATTTTATACCCAAAGGAAGGTTATCTTTCGGTTTTAAAAAGTTTCTAATTATAAGCTTTTTAAGACCATGCGATGTCCATATGTACAGCTTCGCACGTGTCCGTTTACCAATGTTCCCCGTGAAGTATGCGACACAGCCCGTATCCATTGTAAAATTTTATGACCTCCATGCGGTATTTTCTTAAAGGCATTGAGGAACATATAATTTTCCTCACGTGGAACGCATGCAACTTGTAGACTGAAATCGCTAAACGCTAACGCAACGGCTGATCAGGCTCAAAATTATTCGGGAATTAGGAAACTTTTCAAAATCCAAATATAAAATTTTTCGTGTATAAAATGTAAAGATAATGGGATTTTCTGCCAAATAAGTATAAGGAGGCGTAATTTTGTACATGTATAAGATGGATAAGACTATCGATAATCAATGTGAAAAATGAGTGCTACTTAAGTAGTAACTTTCACCTAGCACGGTTTCCGCGGGAGGTCAGAAGGAAGTGCATTCAAAAGCCAACATCCTGGCGAGTCCGAAATATTATAGCACTATGCTACATGACAATCAATATTACACCGCCACCATATTAATTCTTCCTAGTAGAAAACTCATTTCAGAATTTCGATCAATATTTCATGAAATCGATTACGCACTGTAACAGCCAGATTTGTCCCGTGACCTAGCGGTCTGTTTGAGTTGGGATATGGAAGCGTGGTTTTAGGTCAACAGAGTGCCAGCCCTGTAGTACGTGTTTCGTGGAAACATGACTGAGGTAATGTTTTCTGCCGTAAAAATGTTTATACAAATGCTCAGCCGACCTTTCCCTCTGTTGTTCCAACGATCACCCAGAACCTTAGCACCCACGGGTATAACCAAGTCAATCGTCAGCTCTACCGTTGCGAACGACGAGGTCAGCTGCGTTCCCCACGGCATGGTGACTGGCGCGTAAATTAGTTTAAACTGATGACAGACTTGCACAGGGTCTGCTACGCTCAGTTCCTATCAACCCCCTGGGTCCGGTGGCAAGACTAATTCGGGAGGACCGGAGACGGGATTGGGCCTGGTCTGCGCCCCATGAACCAGGTTTCGACACAAACAACTGTTAGTGATGAACCCATTAGTTGGGAACGGTAAGTAGGCTATCCGGGAAACGAAGATAGAAGTATCCCAACAGTTACAAACTAGTAAATAAAAACAAAGTCGTCAGCAGGTAAAAATGCACGTGTTAGTTCTTTGTCTCATTCAAAGTTGTGACAAGTTACTTAACAAGCGTATTATAACTGAGTAAAACAAAACGAACTTAAATGCCACTACACAAGAACGGAAGGGGGGCGGCTAGGATTCCAACTAACTGGAAGTGTCATTAATGACTAAATTAAAAGAAGCCATTGCAGTCTGACTCACCGTTTTGGGGCGGGCCTAGTTATCTCACCGTCTGACAGCCTCCCAAGTCATGACTTTTAGCACATAGTGATGGTTTAAAAGCGCGTAAGCTCGTTTCTAGTGTGGAAATGCGCTAAAGTGCCGTGGGGATGGAGTATCCACAGTTGACTTCACTAGCCCTTCCCTCCCCCGTGCGTCAATCAGCCGTCAGAGCATGTCAGTCACTTGCTATGGGGATTGGGCGTAAATGGATGGCGGGGCGCGGGCCTGCGCCTAGGCGTGTCGTCACACTCCCATGAATGCCATTTGTTATGCGATGCGCGCACTTTGCGCCGCCTGGTTAACGCGTGCTCTGCCCTCAAACTGACCCACCTTGTTGGTCCAGCACATTTCCCGTGCGGTCCATTTTATGGGCAAGACGCGAGCCTATAAATAGAGTTTAAGTGTGCCTGCGCGCAGGCAAAGCATCCTCTGTCGCTTTAAATGGAAGCGTTTAGGCGGGATTACCAAATGTGGGCTCACCAGCATTTTAAGTATTTCCACTGGTATATCGTAACCGACGCTGGAGATTGGTTGAAATTTAGTCGTCATCAAAGGGTAAGAATACTTTATTGAGCTATTTGGGAAATGACCGTTTAGCGAACTTTTGCTGTAGAAAGTTAGTGTACTTCTGAAGGAAACAGCCTGAATAGCCATGGTAACGAGGGTTACTTTTCGGCGGACGAACAGGGACATTGGACGCCTTGACAGGAGCGGAAGCCAGGGCGCAGTAAGCAAATCAACTGCAGCATTGGTGGCAGTGATTTTTACCTCAACCTCTACTATTTTGGTCCTTCAACTACCAGCTTTAGATAGGCTTCCCTACTTTGGGGAGTCATGATCTTAATTTAGCGTGCAAGAACTTATCTTCAGGAACGGCTGTCACCGAAATGTTGCATACAAAGTAAGAAATACAGTTTCTTCCTCACTGTAGCTGGGAGAGGCCGGACTTCTTTCTCAGGCTGGAAAGTTCACTGAACGCCCTCCACTGTAAGCGTCACAGGAACAGCGAAGGTGGAGATATGTTTTTTTTCAGGTAAAATTTCAACGTAGCAAAGACATTTCGACCGTTATGACCGGCAATGTCCGCAATATGCTGCACAATAGGGCGAAAGCAGGGACGATGACTTGCCCGTGAATTTGTTTATAGGGATGATAGATTTACGTGGGCTCAACCGCACTCTCCGTCCTCTCCCATCTGGGCCCGGTGTCATGACCAGAGGTGGGAGAGGCCGCAAGTGGCTGACTCGGCGAAAACCCGCGCCTAGGCGTGCCAACACACTCCATGGTACACGAGAAACATCTGACCAGCTGTGGAGCGGATCCCAACTGGCGCAATGTGTGCCTGCATTTGAGCCTGCAGCCACATTCCACAATGTCGTCATTTGTTATGGGTCTATATTCCCGACAACGGATACAGGATCACGATCTGGCTCCCGTGTTGGTCCTGCATATCTACTGTCCGGCCCGTTTTGAGGGCACAGAACCGAGTTTCACTACTATCGGCACACACTTGTTGCCACGAGCCACCGTTCGCAGATGACTGTGCACTGAATACAACGCCGGAAACGACCACGCAGAGGACTTCATGTTAAGACCAAACTCAGGACGTACAGGGCAGTAGTCCTGAAGTCACTACTTAACGGGGCGGAAACGGATTATTTATGCCAATCAAACCACAAATCTGAGTCACTGACAACCTAACAGTCTCTACAAAGTATGAAAGCTGAGGTGGCAGGACAGGATCCCGGTCAGGGAAAACACGAAACGGTGGAGAAGCGTTGGGGAGGCCGCCTCATAAGGATGAGTGGCAAGCGCTCACTCGGTGGCTCTTCTACGGCGACGTCTTTCTAGGTGCTCGTCGACAGGGAGGACACAAACGACACCCTAAAGATTCTTCTAAAAGATCTAAAAACCAATCCAGGGACCTAGAATGACTTCGCCCAGGATAGATTGGTCTGGAAAAGGGCTATAAAGACTGCAGAAGCAGTCTACAGAAAAAACCTGATCGTCGCTGCCAAAGCCGAAAAAACAGCTCACAAGTGTCAGGCACCTCTGACAAAAAACACCAACGTCCACCACTTCTGACATGTCTACGCTGTCAAAGAACATTACCCACGTAGATCGGCCTCGTCGGACACCTCCGGATTCAAAGTGACAACAGCACGACAACTCCATCTGCTGCCTCCGAAGAGGCCTCCATCGTCATCCCTGTACGAACCACCACGGCGTAGGTGGCGGCGAAAACAACAACCACCACCACCACCACCACCACCACCACCACCA
>CACRXP010000048.1:215496-226801 GCA_902702965.1 Spirometra erinaceieuropaei | reverse complement strand
AAGAGAGGGGAAAAGTAGACGCAAATAATTGTCGAGCTAAGGGAACCCATGCTGTACCAATGGGATTGGGCGTAGAGGCATGAGCTGCTGCACCGTGATTTACAGTGCGGGCACCAGGCGCGCGTATTTCGCCGATATTCCGCCGCTGCGTGAGAGTTGTGAGGGGGGTTCGGCTCATCAGTGGGTCCCCCAGCATTCTCCGTTCGCTTTCTGGTAGGTGTTCCAGTTTTGAAATGTCAGCTTTTTACTCGCCTCAAAAAGTAATCACTAACTTGTAGTAAATCGGTGGAGATGCATCTCTATATACTTGGTCCGAAAATTGATATCAACTCCTACTTAACAAATTATTAATTGATTAATATCCATTTAATTGCCGAGTACATTAGAAAACTGAAGTTTCGCAATCGGAGTATCAAACAGAAAGCACATCGGAACGTTGGAAGTCCACTGATGAGCCGAACCCCTCGCAAAAGCAGAATGTCAGCGAAACACGTATCTGGGCCGCCACCACCGTCCTGATTTATGCCTGCCTCTTTGGACAAAAGTAGTCCCCATTAAGCCCGAAGGAAGATCTGTTCGGGCAAAAATTCCCAATCTAATCAGGCGTCCCAAAATGGGCAACGGGTCCCCGTTGGTCGTTTAGGGGAAAGCACGGGTCCGGTCGTTCTAAATGAAGCCGATCCTCTTGCCTCTGACGAGACATTACACAAAGTCGTCGAAACTCGAACGCGCAATCGCTGGAGTTACCGGCCAAAACCTTGAACCAGCCTGGACGATAGTGCGGAGAAGAATTAGACGACAACGAAGATCGGGATGATGATAGTTCGCAAGTTGTGATTGTCATCAGGTTGCGCGCTTGTGTGGACAGGACGGAGGGCTCTGATAAGAGACGCTTTTTGACGTCACTTAACCTGGGCGAAAAAGGGGTGCCATACTGAGGGTGGCGATCACTCAGTAAATGCATTTTTACAACGGATGTCTCAAATAGAGGCCGGACAGTCTCGTAAAACATCACAAACCACACAAGAACGAGCGAGAGCGTCGATGCGCTCAGAAGGCCGCCGCACCATCCGTCACGCGGCCAACAATATTATCAACAACCACGGTCAGGCCGCGCCTACGCGCCACGCATCGAAATCCGTCCTACGGATTGGTCGACAGGCGGCCTTGAATGAAAGTGGCTCGGCCGCGTCCACGCGACGCGCGCGCGTCAGGAATGCGATCATGGCGCGGGCACGTACACACACACCAATGGCGGCACGGCACGGTGTAAAGGCCGACAGCAAGCGAGCGAAAACAGGCCGACGGCACGTCGACATGATTACCACCACCGGACGGCGCAGGCCCAGAGTTTGGTGACAAAAGTGGGGGGTTAGAGGCCTGGTTACAATGAGTTCCTCCCCAGACCTACAGTAGTATTTCATAGCGCAGGCACCGCAGCCAAACAACGAGAAGTGCTCTTTTGCGCAGGAAAACGCAATGTGACAAATTTTCCCACCAACACATATGTGGGGGCATATGTAAGTAGTAGGTGGCAGGTGATCGCATATTTTACGACCATTCACACTTATACGCATACACACACCGCTGGTCAAAAACGCGTGCCCGCATGATCGCGGGAACACAAGGGCGGCCGTTGGTCGGTTATGCCCCGGTCGACCTATCCTGGATGCAGGAGGCAAATGGGCATTTCTGTTTTTAACTGGGACTGCGGATATAGAGCTTGCGAAGGCGGCTCCGTAGCGAGAAATAGTATAAAATCGAGAGGCACTACTGACAGAGTCAGGGGGGCAAAAGATTTGGCACTGGACATTCATTGTGCCGTGCGTGTCACTTCCATGCCACGACTGTCCCCGCAAGTATACAGGCCAGGGAGCACTACGACTCAGCTCACGGGCGAGTCGGTTGGAGAGGCGATCCGCTGTCTGAAGTGGCTGCCACACCCTGTGAAAGGACGGCGAATTCGCATAAGCGGGCGGATGGCTCGGCCCATTTCTCAGTCAGAGACGCACCCGGTCACTGAACCGCTAGAGTACCGTGACGCCAACCCAGCCGTGGACACAAAGCCACCCCTGCCTGCCCCTTGCATTGTCAGATTAAAAAAGTGCTCCGTTATTATTGTACTTTCATAGTCCCAGAGGAGGGGCTTTTATACGAGTTCGGTGGCTTCCCCTCTTTACAAATAGATCTTTACGGTGCATTAGCATTCTAATGAATAGAGCGTCAGGAAACCAACTAAATTTGCCATAGAAAACGGCAGGAGTTGCCGAGTCGTTTTACCGAAGAAGACAGGAACGAGACCGGAATAGCCATTTCTGGCTTATTTGCTAGCGTCGGCCAAGGGGACGCAGACCGGGAGGTCAGTTGATCATCGAGCAACAACCCCACCACGGCCCAAACGGATTCGCGACATGTCGGCTGATATGGAGAGGAGTCAGTCACGTGACAGTGGCATCGCGCAGGGGAGAAATTAGCGTTTCCGCTTTGCCTTGGAGCTGAGGTGCTACGGCCCATGAAGAGGGCCGCGTAACAACCGGCAATCGATAATACCTGCGTCCTGGACCTTGTCAGTAAAACTTATTGATTATTGACTCCCAGTCGTCATGCGGGCCTGCATGGGCCGTAGAACCTCAGCTCCAAGGCAAAGCGGAGGTGTCCACTTCCGTCTTGTAATCAGGATATTTCGGTGTTTGCCGTTCTCATGGCATATTTTCGCCAGAATGTCAGTACCCCATAGGCTGGGAGCTCAACACCAAGTGGCCCCGACAACTACCTCCATGCTGGAGGGAGAGCGTTGAAGATTGGATTTGTCGAGCACTACGACATGACTTACAGATGCTCTCGTATCAGATAAAGTCGGACCTGATAATTTTGCGGACGGTACTTCTCCGCCTGTGACCATCAGCGGCAACGCTGCTGAAGAGTTCGACCATCTGTCCTGCCGAGGAAGAGCTGTCGCGTCACCCCCAGTTAGGCAGCGGCAATAGCATCGGGTTTAGGAGGGTTATACCAAAATACGAGATGGTGGCGAAGAACGCTCCCCAAAAGCACATGAATAATCTTTCTTGGAGCACTAGGGAAGTTTTCGTCGCAGCAGACGTGGACCGTCGCGTGTGAGATGAACCATGTGTACTTCGTACAGAGAAGTACCTAAAACAAAAGTGGTCGAAAACGAGTGCCGTAGTCGACGATGACCACCGTGCGCTCCACAGCTGGGTGGGAGTGACGGTGACTTGTGTGTGTTTGAGTTAGTTTAGTATTACAGCAGATCTGCGCCACGTCTACCGCAATCTCTCTTCCCAACCAGGGCCCGGTGTCAAGACAGAGTCAAGAACATCGGAGGCAAGAGAGGACGCATGGGGACTGGGACGGCGAAAAGCTGCACCTAAGAGTACCACCACCACCACATCCCCTGGTCCATAACGTACACTGACCAGAGTTTTACACAACGGCAAGGGGTGGGGGCGACTTGGGTTACACTAGATGGGAGTGCCGGGAAGGCCCCATTAACAGGGAGTCATTGCAACCTGACTCGCAGTCCACCTGTCGGCTGCTCAACTCACAAACACACGACTGAACTGACTACAAAGTCCGTGCTATCGCGTCAGTTGGCGGCCTTCCATGCCAGGGCTTTCAGCGCACTGTGATAGTCTCAAGCGTGTCAGATAGTGAGGAATGATGTGCTGAGAGTGTCGATTTCACTCGCTCTATTCTATCCCGTGCACCAGTCGATTGTCCGAGCCGGTAAACCGACTGTCGCTGAGATTGGAGGGGGGGGGATGGCTGACAGAGCCGAGAGCGGCTCGGCTGCACGCGCCACACACACAGGACCTGGCCCCCATACGCATACACCAAAATTTTACACACAAGCGGGTAGACCGCCCGGGTCCCGCATGCAACGGAGGAGCCGCATGGGGGAAGCAGCCAGTTTTCATTTTGATAGGATGATGTGGTCATGTCTGCGATGATTTCCCTCAGGTTCTCACTAGTGCGCATGTGGCCGAACAGGCCCATCGGATGGCCGGATGCGCGAGGGTAATGCGGGCAGTTGAGGTGATGGAATTTTTTGTAAGATGGTGCTCCAAGCACCGACTCGCCGGCCTCTGTGCGATGGATTCGCCTGTGAACGACCGAGCGGATCCATGAGGTGAAGGTGTGGTGACTGTGTGAGCAAGGTAGGTTGGGGGATGTTGGGTCAGCTGCCGTTGTGTTGCTGCCAGTGGTGATGACTCTGGCCGATGGGAAGATGATTGGGCTGGGGATGGGAGAGTTGGCGGATGTGAAAGGTGTCGATATCGCGTCGAATTCGGTCCAGCACTCACAATTGCGCTGGATAGAATAATTCACGCGGACCTTTGTGGCGGGCACATAGGCAACCATGAACCCCATTCTCAAACTGCCTGTCTGATAGTCATTACGATCGGTAGGTGTTCGAAATAGTCCCCTTTTCAAGCTTACAGGTGTTACTCACCCGGGATGTATTTTATTCGGCAACAAAGAAGTTCGAGAACACTCTTGATTTTGCAACGCTGATCACTAAACCAACTGGTGTCGGGACCGCATCCATCTGCGACATTGCATTCTAGGGTGAGGAGAGAATGCGGTCCACTATCACTATGCACGGAGTCATGCGCAAATCACTGGCCCCAGGGCTCACTCTAAAAGGTGTACACTGTGGAGATAATCCTTCATGACGATCGAGCTGTCGTATGATTGCAAGCTGGCGCCAATGCTGGATTTGTGGGTTGCGGTGTATGCGTTGCCATGAACCAGTGCGACACGCGCCCTGCAGTCACTGGCAAGACCCCCAGAAATCGGCAAATGGCGACCGCGCCAACCCGAACAGGGACTAGGCGGAATGACATCGTGAACGAGATCCCACTCAGACCGACAGAGTGAGCTACGGAGCCGTCTAAGAGGGAAACCGTTTTCCACAAAAAGCCTTCCCACTCGAAGAATGAGCTCGACACTCGAGTCGCAATCGTAGATTTTCACGAACTGGTGCTGCAACCTTCTCTTGAGGAGTCACTATTCAAACGTGTCGTTCTAAGTCGAGTGAGCAGCACGCGGGGGGGGAGGGGGGAGGCAAGATTCGGGGCTGTAAAATAGCATAGTTTTGAACGTATTCATATGTACCCGTCATCTGCGGAACCTTGCGGAAGAACTGTGCAGGCACTCCCAGGACTTGACCGAGGGAGTTTGGAACGAGTTTTAAGCAGTGTTCTCTTTCGAACACCAACCAATCAGTGGAACGTAGATGAATAAAACAGGATCGTACGCAGACGTCTACTAGCCCTGCGCCTCGAACTGTCTCTCGAATGCGGCATCCAACACCGCAACACAGGCGGCGGACTCACAAGTGGGAGGGGGGAGGGGAAGCAGTACGCGACAGAATGCACACTAAAAACAACAGCTCCCCGCAGATATACGCACTTAGCGCGCAGGGATGACAGGGTGGCCTGCATCTAAACCATTAGAGCCCGTAACTTAATCACTAGTCTTGGCGATTGGGGCTATAATGACAGGACAATTTGGCTCACGAGTACTGCCGATGTAAGCGGTGTGTGTATGCGCACCAGCGTGATTTGATAATCTTGATCGGGCGCCGGATTGCGGACAGTAAGACCGTGCGGTAAACAGTGCGCGATACACGCAACTGACACCTACCGCGCGCATAACGTCGCCTTACTGTACGCTCAAAAGTTGGTTCGCGTGTGATAACTCCAGGCAGGCTGGCTAAACCCGCGCTCGCGTCCACCGTTACAGGCTCAAGTGAGTTTTCACTGGAAGAGTTCAAACAGTAGCGATGGAAGGGATAATCAGCGGTCAAAAGCCACCGATAGATGTCGAGCTAATCACTGCGTCAGGAAACAATCGGCTGCACTTTTAAAATCAATTTGATGAAACAAGGGAAAGGAAAATCCCCTGCCGCCCCACCGTAACACAGGTACTTATACCCGTGTCCCAGTAGTCGGAGGTGTGCATCCGGCAGAAACTACTTTCTTGACGGTGCAGTTTTACGAGACGTCGGGGCTCCAAAAAGACTTCGGTGTGCTGACGACGAACTTCTTAAAACCATACACTTATTGTTCGAGAGTGGCAAAGAGCGCAGTGTCCGTACTGTAGGCCATCAGGCGAGCATTCATGGATGTTGACGAAAACGTTTTCTCAAAGATTTTCGGAACGTTCGAGTGGCCGCACTTTGAATATGGCATATAAGCACGAAAACTATGGGCAGTTCAAGATCAAAATGGTCTTGGAAGAGTCCGGAGAGTCCAGAAAATGATTAGGGTTCAAAGCTCCTTTCTATGCGCAACCCACCTAACAAGTCTGAAGCTTCTCCCTTTGGGTTTTAGGCAACTGCGCAGGGATCTCAAACAAACATTCCGCATTGTGAAGTCTGGCCTTTGAGGACTTTTTTTGAATTCGCTACCACGACCAATCTCTGAGGTCACCCGTTAAAACTGCGCATTCGGCAGGCAAGGCTGGATGTGCGAAAGTTTGTCCCCTCTCTGTCAGAGTGGTCATACCTTGGAATGCTCTACCCGCAGATGTTGTGGTGTCACCATCTCAACGTGTTTACTTTCCGAAGTGAGTAGGAACAATGAGAGATCGAGTTCAACCCCTGTGACTCACGCTCAATTTTTCATACCACTATGGACCCATTTGAAGTATTTTAACCCACATGGCTTTTCTGTACGCCACATACAATTTTACGTTTCAGACAGGGTTCTAAGAGCCTCAGACCTATTTTCCTCAATAAACTGATCAATTAACCGCATGCCTCATGGCCGCATACTCGTTAGACTCGAGAGTCTGCTTCAAGCCTTCGATAAAGGCTGTTACGTCATCCGTCGGGTAGACTGCAGCTAAGTTAACATGTAGGCCGGGGGAGGTCCGATCTTGCCGTGCTCACTAGCAGGCGCCAGTCGGGGTTGCAAGGATCCCCTTCTAAAAATTCGGATAAGTTTACGTGAGGTGGACAGTCTGTCCATCGGACGCTGCGCGGACAACCACCACGACGACGACAGCAGACGCAGTACCGACTTTCATGCGGATCAGGAAGGATTTCGGGAGACTTACGCAGTATAGTCCTTACCCCTTCCCCCTTCCTAACTTCCACCCTTAAAACAGCTGGGAATGAGTTTGGGCGCATTGTCTGGCCAGGCATTTCGCACAGCGTCATACAGGTTGTTGGTTTCGTTTGCGCCTGACCCAACGTAGCAATCAGGACACGTCGAACAATTGGAAGACGCAGAGACTCACCTGCACAGCGAGGATAAAAATTTGCCGGAGATGATAGTTGGGGTCGGATGCGAGTGCCCTAAGACCGCGGGCCATAGCCGTTGCGGTCAGACTCGCGATAGACATGCCAGAAGTGCAGTTGGTAGCACTCCCGGCCACCGCCGCCGTCGTCGTCGCGTCCGAAGGCACGGAAGCGGAAAGAGACGCTGGCGTGGCAGCATCGCCCGCGGAGCCTCCAGGGAGGGGAGATGAAGCGGGTAGGGAGGATGCTGTCACCGAGCCACCGGCCGTGGCGTTGGCCGTGGAGACGCCGACCGGAGAGGTGGCAGTGCTGTTGGTGGTTCCTGAGCCAGCGGTGTTGGTTTGGCCGCCAGCACCACCACCCCCACCACCGCCAGTGCCCATGATGGCGTCCTTGGCGGCCGAGGGACAGGAGCGCAGAAGGCGGGCAAGGGTACGACAGGCGCAGTCGCGCACCGCCCACGTCGGATCCCGTAGCCAGGCAAGCGCGGAAGGAAGGATAGTCTCTCGCAGACAGGATTCCGGCTAGAAGAGCGCAGGCGTGGGGGCAAGGCGGAGGTAGAAAAGGGAATTAGAGCGATGCAGATGCGTATAGACTCATTCTGCCCCGGTTAATGCGTGACACTTCTGTCAGACAGAGGCCTTACGCTATGTCATCTCATATATAGTGACGTGAGGCCAACTCGGATTTAGAGCTTACTTACCAAAGTATATTCAACCAAAGAAAGTTTAAAGCTGGTAGGAGGTGCTATCCGTCGAGCATTGGAAGGCCGCAAACCGTCAAGGGCCAGGGTCTGATTACAGCAGCCTTATCCTTATATGCTCTATGTGAGAAGTCCAGCCTCTTGGAAGTCAGGGCGATGCGCGGCACGCGTACACTAGCCTTCGAAATCTCCAGCACCCATCTTCAGTCGTCTCGAGTCTATCTTGACATTGCAACATGGTGGGCATGAGAGGGAGAGAGCGGGATGGGCGCTACGTTACCCTGCCTCGGTATAAACCAATTGACGCGCAACTCGCCAGCGCGTCCTATCCGAGGCAGTGGTAATTTTCATTGTCTGTTACGGGCGACTGAGTGCACACAGACTGTCAGTTAACGAGATAAAGCGAGGCTGCGGGCGTACAGGATGAGAGTAGACAAGTGACGGACTGACAGCGAGCAAACTTGTGGTTTTAACTGGCACAGCAAGGGCTCAAGTTCAGTTTCGCAGTCGCGGGCAGACTAAAAGATGTGGCATACGTAGAAAGTGGTAGCGCGCGGTTCCGGAAAACAATACGTGGCTGATCGCAGCATATATATATAGGCGAAGAGTGAAGACGAAGGTATTCTTATATCTGTTTACCCTTCAGAACGGGTTCTCTCAATATGGAGTAATGAGGCGAGACCCTGGCCCTTCGTGAGAAGTCGTCTTTGGAAAACAGACATGCAGGCCCGTTGCGTAACACCGGGTCAGGGATATAAATCTTAAGCCGGAACGATACAAAGCCCGTAACGGAGGTGTTAGGAGCCGTCCAAACCGACTCATTTGCATTCTGTACTAATGGCCCGCCGACACGGCCTGAGATCGCGCCAGCCACTCAGATGGGTCAGAAGACCAGTCCACATGCTAACTGGTCAGAGGGCATGATCTGATTGGCTCAATCGCAGGCCACCCTTGGACATTTTTGTATCTACCCTTTATCACCAGATTTTGTTGTTGGGATCTCAGCAATAGACTCGTGTTCTTCACCCCCTACTGTTGAGTTCTCTTTTGGAGATGCGATTGCGGAGGGTTGTAAACCGGGCCACCAGCTAAGCTTTACGGCAAGAACATAGCAGGGGAAACAAAAACGTGAAAGTGTTGCCCACAAAAAAAAACAAGCGAATGAAGTAAATGATCAAAAGAAGTATTTAAGAGTTGGCGCCATTGCATGGCAGGGGATATAACAATCTGGCAGAGTGAAGGAAACGAAGCAGATTACCCCACGGACGATAAAGTCGACTACCGATAGGATCGCTATCTAGGACGTAGGACTTAATTTCTATTAGGCTGCTTAAAAGACTACCTGTTCCGTCAACCACAGGCAGAATATACGGGAACTGATAGGAAAAGGGTGGATGGAGGTCTCCGGCCGCATTTGTAGTCCGCCAAGTAGGCTGGGTACGAACGAGGACGACCCGATTTTAGGGATAAGCTTACTCTTTTTGACTATGCCAGTTAGGAAGGCCTTCTGTTTCAGTCCGCAAAGGTACGAGCCCGCTTAATGTCGAGAGACAAAGAACACTAGTTAGTCCGATACTAGTAACAGGACTAGCTTGATGGACTTGCATTTTCGTGGTGGCGGTGGTAGATCGACTGCGTTAGTGGATTTGAACCAATACTACTTGTTGGGGAATTAGTAGTAACCTGTGCGCGAGTGCCGTACTAATCTTACTCCCTCTTTCCACACCACACACATTTTAGCGGCAAAATGACTGTAGCTGGACGAGAACGCAGTACTTGAGGTGGCGAACCCGCGCCTGTGGGCGACACAGCACACGAACCAGACACCACCTAGGGTGGCAGTCCATGAAACCTGACTCCCAGTCTGTAGGACAACTGAGTAATTCCGATAGTTGGAAGCTTTCAAAGACACAAATTTTGGCTCCAGACATGTCTGTTAAGGGCATGCGCAGATTCGCTTTCTCTCTCTCTTTTCTACTTCTTGTCTCATCATACAGCTGAGACAGGTCTGGCTCAGGCTGACTGGGTATAAAATTCGACGCGGTGGCTGATGTTGCGTAAAGCCCTCGTCTGACTCGTGCCGCGCAAAAGCGCAGTCCCGTTAACGTTTGGCGTTGCAATGCCGCCAATCTGAAACGTCCGAGAGGCCTGTGCGACGCTCTGATTGGGCCAGCGACACAATTCAGAGCGGTTTTGGAGGCTCCTGACTTGAGCGACACAAACAGGCAAATCATCCCGAAAATTAGCAAGCATAAACTAGCCCTCTTGTTTAATCCTTTTCTGCCAGGAAATAACGCTCAGACGAAGGGGGCACCGAAGAATGGCGAAGATGGGTGTTAATTTAGAAAAAGAACCTGGTACGAACTGCTAAAGTAGGCTTAACAGGCAGCCAGGAGTGACGCACATCTCCCCGGACCAGGGAAGGTTAAGTGACAGTCCATTCACCTGAAAGATGCTCGTAGGCTGCCAGCGCGAAAACTAGGGTCAATCCGGAGGGTTAAAGCAGAAGGCTTCCCAGGAGCCAATCAGATGAGTCATTGCAAAGTGAAGCGCCAACTTTGATTGGCCACAGTAAAAACAAGCAAAATCGCTATGCGATGCGACTATTATGTCGGGACAAAAAGCTGTATTGCGCGCTTTCAGCAACCGCTTTCCGCGCTGCATCAAGCGCGATAATCCGAGGAGCTGCCTACGTAGTGGACGAGCCGTTGGTTGCGAGTGGAGCTGAACTAAAAGAAAAATGCCCCTGTGGGTCGAGTGGATGACGCGAGTGCATGCGTGCTTGTAAGGCGATTTTTGTTGGAGGGCTAAAAAAAGACTGAAAGGAAAATTCCCAAACCAGTCATGCTGATTATCCTGTTCGCCCACTTGGGCAAAATATAGTTCCAGAAGGAAATTCGGAAGAGCATGATGGAACCATAGTACTGTCCGTTCGATGTTTCAAGCGTCTACGAGGGCTGAGACCCCAGTTCATTTTTCCTGTTACTACCATTGCTGCTGATGCTACTACTACTACTACTACTACTACTAATATTACTACTACTACTACTACTACTACCACTACTATTACAACTGCTACTACTACTACTACTACTACTACCACTACTTCTACTACTACTTCCACTACTACTACTATTACTACTACTACTACTACTACTTCTACTACTACTACTGCTGCTACTACCACCACTTCTACTACTACTACTACTACCACTGATACTACTGCTACTACTACTACCACTACTACTACTATTACTAATGCTACTACTACTAATAGTACTACCATTACTACTACTACTACCACCACTACTACTGATACTACTACTACTACTACT
>CACRXP010000048.1:197498-210830 GCA_902702965.1 Spirometra erinaceieuropaei | reverse complement strand
AGAGCGATGGCACCTGCGAGGTACTCTCCTCTTCACCGCAGTTGCATTAACAAACGTCTGCATGCAAACAGTGAGGGTAAACAAAGTCAGGATTCGGAGACCTTCCAGGTTTTATCATACATGAATACTTCACAAGCTACCGAAGGCTAGTCAAAATAGACCAACGTGAGTGTCGAGTGCAGGGTAAAGGCAATTACACGCCGCATGGCGATGCAGCTTAAATACTCATGCTCGACTGAAGACGTGTCCAGTCAACTACTGTGCGATGATCGGCAGACGATGCCCTAAGCACGCACGTTCTCTCCGTGAGGCATAAAAACTCAAGCTCACACGTCGCTATGCTTAACCGGAAGAATGGTAGTCCGCTTGCCTTTAACATTGCACGGGACAGAATCGTGTTCTCGTGTCCGCTCGACCAACCGCAGGTAGTCTGTCATCCCAGGAGCACAAGGGGATCGAGTAAAGGACAGACTGACGGACATATCACCAGTTCGGTGTACGGCCTGTGCTCTTCCGCGTCCAATGATGCGCGGAAGTGCGTGGGCGAAATGTAGAGACCGACCAGTACCCTATCTCCAAACATGAGGAGAGCATGGCCCATTAAAATGGTCGGGGGCGCGAAGGTCAAAGGTCGTGCAGTATCTATTGCACTCTCTCTCGCTCTCTCTTCACACTCAAATGACGAGGCAGGTGCAAGATTGCAGACGGCGCGATTGAATGCAATGGCTGACGTGGCACAATGCCTTAATTTGACAGATGCCACACGTCGGCGCTACGATCGCCAAGGGCTCGGGTGGCGGCGTAGCCCGTTAAACGCACATCACAGGCCGCGTGAATTCCGATTTGATCTGACGGCACAGCTCGGCTCACCTAGAACTCGGGACACGAAATAAGCCGCGCGGAGGGATCACGTACACACACATCTAAGCCCTTTCTCCTTCTCTCCCTCCCTCCCTTCCTCTCTCTCTCTCTCTCAATAAAGAGGGAAAGATAGCTGCGAAAAAGCAGTAAGCAAAGTTCTGCTTGTTAACATGAACGGAAAGGGATCTCGCGGGGGGAGGCGAGTGACTTACCAGTTTGCTAAAAAGACAGGGCACTGACTGAACCACACCAAGGCGCACGCGCCAGTTTTTGCCCTGCCACAGATTTACGAGACTTGGGAGGAGGGTTAGCTGAATCTCGCTGGCGGGCATCAGTGCCATGAGCTCGGAGAAGTATTCAAACACGTATTGCTTTGGCTGCAGAAAAAGAGAGGAAGGGGAATTGAAAAAGCACAAAGAAAACCCACCGCTTGGAAGACAAAAGCGATGTAAAAGTGGGTGATGCGAGAGAAAAATATCTTCATTGCGGCTATTTGGCACCCATCTACGTTGGACATGAGCCGCAAAAATTCGCGCTGCAATCGTTGCAGGGCAATCCTGTCAATCCTTTTTCCAATTTCAAACAACCAACCACGACCACAGAGTGCACAACCTGGGCGCGCAGTGCAGTTGCAGGCTTGTGCGTCAAAAGTATTGGGTACTGCCCGAAGTAGCCATACAGACATTAAACACGGGACGCAACTTTTGCCGGGAATAAGCTCGCATTGCTGGCGGCCGCCCACCAAAGAAGGGTGGTGAACACGCACCGGCAAGTATATCCGTATAGATGCAGCGTACTTAAATCGCAAATATAGTGGAGAACAGTAAAACCAGCCGCAAGCGGGCGATGAGATCCAACGAAGACGTACTGGTGCAAACACCGACCGCACGTGAAACATTCTGCCAGGGATGATTCACTGTTGGGAATTCACAAATAAACGTTTCTACTTTCAGACAGGTACTTGCATTATCTCGTCCCTGCTACTCGTTTGCACTATATTATGCATACAATAATAAATTCACAAAGCAGTATGGACCAGAAATTGGGAACCTGGGACACGAGATTTAAGGTCAGGCTCAAAATGAGACCTCACATAATACTAGTAATAGCATATTATTATTAGTAATGGCATATTAGTAATAACATAATTGTATGCTAGTTGTATCACCCCTGTGTCGACAGTGGTTTCGCCGTACTCCTGAAGGAGCATTTAGATGTCCACCGTGTGCCGCAGGGCGTGGTGAGTGCAAGACAATGATTTGTGTGTGGATTGATTGACAGTGATAGCGGACTTTCGCAGCATCTGCCGCACCCTCTCCTCCCCCACCTCCAAATGGTTCGGTGGCTGGACAGTCAGGACGCCTGGAGGCGGACTCCAGCGCAGCGGCTGACGAAACTAAACGCGCTGAAGTGCCATGGGAACGAATTCTACAACGGTCATCTCACTTTTTCCTCTTCCGTGCACCAGTCGGCTGCCCGAGTCCACCGACCAGCTGGTGGTTGGATTGGATGAAGTGGCTGATAGGGTGAGGACAGCTCGCCTACTCTGTTGCCAGACAACCACCACGATTCCAACATGCGTGAGATGCATGCTGTCGAGTGTGTGTACATAGCAGCACGCATGCGCGCATATCCTTCAGTCCAGTGGCTTCCTGACGTTCGCCCACTCGTGTTCTCAGTCGTCTTTCGGTCATGGCACAATTATTTGTCAGAAAGTTACAGTAAACCAACCCGGCAGATTATTGGCATGATGACCACTCAAACATCTAACTGACCGACACTGGTATTGTAAACAGCACTCGTCAGCGCGCCCCCTGCGCCCAGCGACGAATATGGGAAGGAGAGGTCATTGCACATGTTGACAGACCAGGGGGTCATTGAACAATGATTCATGCAGCTTGAGGGTCACGTGATTGTCACCTTTCGCGAGAATTGCGACCTCGTTGAACTTGAATGCGTGGTCGGGTCCCGTTGAGTGGGCCACGAGCTGTGACCTGACGTCACTTCTCCGCGCTGCTGCCCAGGACGTTCGGGTATTCGCTTCCAGCACAGTCCACCAGTCTATCCTACGCAATTGCGCCGGATGCGATAAACAACCGCAAATAATTGCTGTCTGTTCACCGGCAACAACAGAACCTTCAGCTATATAAGTGGGGGGCTGGTGTCTGATGGCATCTAAGGTGTTGCCGGTGTGTTACATCGTTTTGGGTTCCCCAATCAGGGAGGCAACAGAAGTCAGCAATGGGGACAAAATTATGACCAGTGTTCCAATCCCTTTATCCTAGATAATGCGTCCGCATGCGTGCGCGAGACGCCAGGCAAGTAGAACCTCCTCAGAGGTAGACTTAACAAATCAATTCTACTTAACCGGATCGTATTTCCACTGCTTGTCACTATCACTTCGCCGGTGCCACTTAACACAACTGACCGACTTACAAACATAATGGGTACTCCGGTCCAGATTCGAACGATAGCAACCTACGAGCATTTGAAGTTGGGCAGAAACTCTATCTGATTGATTTTCATAATACATGTGACAGGTAACGTTCAAGCCTAATGATCATGCAGAACATGGAAGGGACAACGTTCCGGGGGTTGTTTTAACGGCTTCATTAATTTTCGCCGTATAAGGACCGCGGTGTCTCCTCAGAACATAGCATTCTGCAATCCCCTTGTGAGTAGACATGTGGGCTGTCACTCAGTATCCTAGGGTAGTCGTCATCGGTAGCATTTCGATGTGGGTTCCAGGGTTCCCAACAAATGCACTGAGCTTCCAGAACCCTGCAAATTTCGACGTGGACTTTTGTCAGCTGATCCCCAAAAGCGAATTCGGCTGCCTTGATGTCTACGACGGAATTGCGATTCGTTAGTATACGGAGCAATCAAGAGCATTGCGCCCTAGTTAGACCGTAGTTTTCGACAATGTCCACAGTGTGCTCCACAGCAGGGTGAGAGCAGGCACGATTACTTGCGCGTGAGCCACTTAAAAGTGATGGTTGACTTGTACAGCCTCTACCGCACTCTCATCCTCCTCCAACCGGATCCGGTGTCAAGACAGCCAACAAGATCGAAGGCGGGAGAGGGTGCAGGTGGCTGATACGACAAAAATCCGAATCTGGGTGTACCACCACGCCCTTTAATCTATTGCGGACACTGATCAGGGGCGGTACGTGACCAAATGAGCGCGGCGAGAGCCTGCGCGTGGGCATGATATCCACCTCAAATGTTAGCATTTGTTATGGGTGCGCAGTAGCTCCCGTACTGGCCAAATGTATCTACTGAGTGACGCCTTTTAGGGTCAGGGACATCCACTGGTTAAACCTTGTTTTCACTATGGGTGGAAGTTGAAGGGGGCGACTTTTAAAGCCGAGTTCATTCAGTGCACAAAGACGATGAAGAGCGATATGATTTGTGCAACTTTGGAGGGGAAGTGAATGCACTATTTCGCATGCGTCTCAATAACCATTTCCCAGTGCAGTCTGCATGCGAATGAGTCATAACCGGTTTGGAGTTGAGTCATCATACCGATAAAAGACCACGTGTTTACGGGTGCACGTGCAGGGGGACGGGGAACGACGAAAAAACTGCCTAACAGAGGACCGCAAGCACAGTAAGTGGGGTGGTGGCAGCGGCGGGGACGGGACGAGGATTCCATGAGGCAATAGGCGCACCGGCGTGGCTACCTACCTGGTCAATGTTCAGATTAAGGAAAGCCAGGATGGGTCGCACCAGAGGCAGACAGTCTTCTCGTCGTACCGAGGGCAGCAGACCGACAGCACAGCAGACAAGCTCGGAGCGAACTCTTTCGTCGCGCTCCATTGTTAGGTGCTCCTGGAGGCGGGGCAGCAGGAAGTCGGTCAGAATCTCCGGCGGTGAGGCCAAGCAAAAGTCTGAAAAGTGGAGGGGGAGAGAATTTAGTGCAAAGGGGGGGGGGGAACGGAAACGGGTGCTGGGAATAGAGAGCGAAGTACGCTGGATGTTGGAGGAAGTACAGTCGAGAGAAAATACTAATAAAGGCGACCGAAGCAAAGAAGTGGAGTCGGAGGAAGCACACTACACTCGTCAAGATGCCAAACACCACCGCCACCGCCACGACGGACCAGCAGGAGCAAAAGTGATACCAGGACGCGGAGAACCTAGGTTTGGCCTCATAAAATGCTGCAAAGTCCGATAACGGCACTGTGATTTGCGGATCGTGAACCTTCACCAAATAACTTTGCTTGCGACCGTTGCCGTGCGGCTGCGTTCTTGGGCCAAAGCGCTAGGGGTGACAACATCGAACAAACAATCGGAGCGACTACCCAAGACCGTCTGTACCGAAAATCCTCAAAGAAACCTCGCGAAAAAAATTGTGGATTCAAGTATTACTATCCATGCTGCGGCGTCCGGAGCGGACCCTTGGTATTGGATGATGGAATGTGCGAACGTCCCAGGACTATGGTATTCAAAGTCTTCTGAAGTGCGACATAGTGTCTGCGTGTGCGTTCGAAGTTCAAAGACCGGACTCGTGAGCTCAGGAAAAGTGGATACCAAGAGTCAACTCTCATCTCACCCTGTTTCACAGCAGCCAACGCGATGCCTTCGGTAACCACGGTGTTGCGATCGCTCTCTCGCTGCAAGTGAACAGTGAACTACTTGAGTGGAGACTAGACAATGGCTGGCAATGAATGAACAGCCTCCGTGCAAGCGCCAACATCCGCTGCCGACCACTGCGATAAGGGAACCTTCCATTCGCAGCTGCAGTAGTTAGTCGATTTTATGATTATTGCCTGTGACCACAGTGGCCGAACTGGACCCGGTCACTCTTCAAGCAGCCACCATATTGGCCCCCTTGGGCCTGCTTCTTGATGCGACACATCCCCATCACCGTCACAACCATCTTCTGACCTGGTACACGAACTGGTTACATTCTAACCAGTTTAAGCATCCGTAGTTGAGCTAATGATAACAGACCAACCCCTGGTGTCGAAACTGGCAGTGCCCATGGGTCAGACCAGGTTTTTTGTTTGCACACGCCCTGAAGATCCACCTCTTCACTGCACCCGGATAGTCACGTGCGAGACACTTGAGTGCTGCGAAACAACGACAATCCACCATAAACCAGGCCCTGAGCACTGAAATCCGATCTCGCTGTACGACTTGAGTTGGCAGTGATAAATAATCATTACCGAAGTTGACAAAATTCCTGGATTCACCCGGCGACGCTGAAATGACGGGATTGGCGTAAGAGCCTTGCAGCTGTCTGTGACGCGTCTCTACAAGTAACTTGCGTGGATTACGGTAGCTGTTTACTCCTCGTTAAGGTAGTGAATGAATCAGTATAATGACACTTACAATAAGGTAATTAGACGTCAATTAGTGCACAAAATCATTCGAAACTACTGACAAACATCAGTAGTCAGCTGTGATGAAGCTGCGAGCATGCGCTGAACGGGTCTGACGGTTTGAAAAACCACATGCTCGCATGTCACCGGAGGTCGGGGGCGTGAAACCACTGGAATGGCAAAAGAGAGGGTACATCAACGACGAAGCGGAACTTTGGACTAGACATTTCCTAATCGTTCAGTCACCGCCAGCCGCTTAAACCTAACTTAAGGCCGGCGGCACGTTAAATTCGAGCTAGTTGACTTGAAGCAGAGCGAGGGCCAACGACAAAAAGCGTACACACACTCTCTCAAGCAAATTCTAGGCGCTCCTGATGACCGCGGGCGACTCCGAAACGACAGCTCTGATCGCCGAAGGGGAATAGGTTCAAATATTCTGCACCTATTAAGGGGAAGGGGCTTTATTGAGGGGCGTGGGCTTCAGCTCACGGACGAGGCGCACATGGGCGGCTGAACAGTGAAACTGGACCGATGATGTAAAGGCGCACGCGGCACAAATGCGGCATCACACACACACACACGCACACACCAATCAATAAGCGGTCTGCGCGCACAGATCGGCGTATGCGCCAGTGCTGGATCGCTCATCAGACGCGAGCGAGCGCACGCGACGCCACGAAGGTACTTGTGTGCCAAAACAGTGCGCCCGTGAATACATGTCTACTACTTCTGTTGGGCGCGAGGAGGCAGTGGTGGCCGCTGCTGCCACAAATGTCAGCTCTCCCAAAAAGGACAGGTAAAAGACGAATAAGCTCAGGTCGGAAGATAGAGAAGCAGAAAAGCACCAAAGTCTGTCGGACGACTTTCCCGTCGGCCGAGATTGCGCGAGCTGATGCAATAGGGTGCAGACTTAACGTAGCATGTCCGGCTGCCGTGTCGAATAAGTTGGATGTGACGATTCCAGTTTCCCCTTCCTTTGTCGGTACTCCCACGTCTCCGCAAACACACTTATAAAAGCTTAATAATCAAAGAAATGAACGCGGGTTCGACCCACAGGCGTCCCCAAACTTGGGGTTGGGTAAGGCTGGCTGACAAGGGTCGATTAGTCAGAAATGGTCATCACGGTTTCCTCTTTCCTTATCGGTAGTGCCTTTCAGCCGCTGACTGACTTGGTTACCCAGCCTTTGAAGGGTGATGGCCCAGGCAAATGCAGGGATGCGTCTCGCCCTTCAGGGCTTTAAGGATTGTAGGCGCCTGCTATGCCAGGATCAGCAAACCATAGCCCTCGCGGCCTGGTGTGCGCAGGCAGTTCTCTGGTACCTGGTTCCCTGCCGATGGATACGCCTGCGCTCCCGCTGGGTATATAGGTCGTGTGCATGGCTGCCCAGTCATTGACGTCTTTTCTGTTCCTGTTGTTGGCCAAGGTCGTAATCAAGTAGTTGCTGTGTGAACCAGAGGGTAAGGCGTGGAGCGCCAAGGTGCGGGTTCGGCCGCCGCATCCACCTGCGTCCTCCTCCGCCTCCGGTCTTTTTGACTCAGTCTTGACACCGGGTCCGGATGGGGAAAAAGAGAGAGTGCGGTAGACGATTCGCAAGTCACCGTGCCTGGTGTACCTTGCTGTGAAGTACACGGTGGACATCGTCGGATACGACGGTCGAACTACCCTATCAAAAGTCGCTATGCGACTGCCTGTAGGGGCCTAGATCAAGCCCCAGAACACAACGGAACTAGCAAGTCTTGTGAAGCGCACTTCACAGACAGGGATTTCGCCTATGCTTACTGTGTGGCGTTCGGCTCCCCAGTAGGAACATCTCAGCGTTCCCTCGAGGATTTCTGACATATGAACTCCAGAGTGTAATAAATCTAACGATTTCGGAAATCACCAGGTGAAGGACATGGAATCAGGTATCGGGGATATGAATTTCTGGGGGGTCAGTTCCGAACCTGTGAATTCGCTCGGTAGGGCGCATTAAACAGTGTGCTAAAGTGCTTCTGATACTGAAAGGTAGACAAGAGACTGACCCTTTAGTTGAGTGGCTGCCACACGGCGAGTCTCCACTTCGTTGTCCTCGAGGAGGTTCATCATCATGAGGTGGAGAGAACGCGGAGGACCGCCGCGGGTGACTGCAACCTTCTGCAAATCAGCCATACTGTTAGCCAATGCGCGACGCGTGTCTCTGGAGGATAGAGGTGGGGGGAAAGGGAAAATAGCCAGTTTTGTTTGGAGGCGACGAGGAGGCATTTGAGGAAGTTCGGTGCTAGCAGTAAATAAAAAGCAGACATAGCCCTGCCCAAAACAGCAACAAGTCCAGTCAGGCCTTATCTGATTTGGAACGCATACACAAAACATGGTCATACGAGATATCACGTTTTTAGCTGCACGTGGACTAGTAATGTCTTCGTGAGATGTTTCCCTCCCGCAAGTTGTACCGTTATGTTAGACCTGATTGAGTGGCGTATAGCACTGCCAGGAGCCCGGTGGACGGGGCCGCAGGACACCATCCAGACCACCGCGATGGAAGACCTTGGCCGCGCACGCCGTCGACACCAGGAATGTCTTGATGAAAAGAACGACGGTATCTGCCATCTGCTCTACGAGAAGAACAGGCTTTGCACGATCAACACGACGACCAACAAAAGCAACAACGCCAGTAAAGACAGAAACTTCTGAAGTCGAATCCTAGTACGACAGAGGCTGAAGGAGATGCCGAACGATTGGCTTACTCACAGAACTAAGAGGTCCATAGATGCGTCAATCGTGATGAGATAAAGAACGTCCCCGTTGACATCGAAGTGGTCCATGGACCTCAAAACGGCACAGTCACCACCATTACGAGTGAGGATGCTTCAATTGTCCTCCAAAGCATCACCACCATCGACCCTACCACCGGCAATGTAAGCCTAATCCCAGCGTGCCCTATTGTGTTCTCACCTTCATATCGCGCTTTGACCTGGTAAGCCACGTGCAGAACCATCGTATTGAGGCCAGCGAAGCAGTGTCTGGAGCCCAAACACACGTGCCTCATCTGCGCGCATTATTCTACGACATTCAGACACGGCGTGGGTCTTTCCCGTGTCCAGGATAGCGGGATTCACTGTACTGTCGTCACGACTGGTTAACCTCCTGCGTTCTAAACCACCACTACCATTAGTAAGTCTACCACCATGAGCTTCGCCAACATCAACGTCGTCACCACTAGTTCAGCAGCCACAGACGCATTCTGTTCTTACTGGTACCGCGCATTTGTAGTATGAATCAGTCCGGTTGGTCATTTGTTAATCCATCACATCGAGACCGACAAACCAGTGCAATTAAACCAAATGTACGCCAATCGCAGTCGCCTCGCCAGCATATTCAGTCTCATCGTTTGGACCATTTCGGCCAAATGCGCCTCCCCCCATGCAAAACTCGGATAAAATCAACGCATTCTAGACCATCCGGAAAAGTATACTTCTGTCCCGCCGTAAGCATGTGATCCACTTTGCCATCATTGGTATGGCGGATGCAACCCCATATGTCAGAATATGTACATGTCATGCAGATGGAAAGCCTGATCTCGGTGTGATGATCAGATAAGGTCGCCCGGATAGACGGGCTGGCTAAGTTTGTCAGTCATTGCACCCAATCCCATTATTAATGGGTGAAGAAGTTCGGCCGGTCGACTGGGGCATGAGAGAGGGAATCCACCTCAGGAGCTCAGTGTTACTGCCTTCGATCCGGCACCGTCGCTCCATTGGAGGCGTCGAAGAGGGGGTCAGTTGAAAACCTGGCTCGACACAGTTCGTCAAGACATGGAAGTGGTTCTTGGACCTTCGGTATTCGGTCTCCGTCGTTGGCGAAGGGAATGGGTTGAGCTGTCCAGATCTGCTGCCGCGGATCGTCACGCGTGGAGAGGTACAGTTCGGGACATCATCGAGGCCGGCTAGATCAGGCATGACCGCAGCCGTATCAAGTACAAGTCAAGTAAGTAAGTGGGAGAGGGAAGAGAGAGAGAGAGAAGTCGACACTGGGAAATCCATCCCTACGCAATCTCAGCGCCTTCTTCCACTAACAATAAATCTGACGAGTTTGAATCTATCACGAAGGAGTAAACATCGTGGCATGGAAGGTTGCCAACTGACGGGGTGACTCAGTCCTCATAGGAATATTTCTGAGAAACAGTAGGATCGTGACTCAGGTTGCAATGGCTCGTCTATGTGGACCCAAGGAGACTTGCACTGATGCGAGATCCGAGCCGCTCTCATGCATGACTGGTACATGCTGTGGGAACTGGGTTGTTTGTGGCACGCGTGCACGGGTTGCTAGGCAGTCAGTCACGGCGGACTCGGTTGTTTTGACGCTGTCTTGGTAGGTGACAGAGGAGAGGGTGAGGTAGATGCAGCGCAAGTCTGCAAAGTAGTTCTACAAAGTAGTTCGCGCGGAAGTTACCGGTCTTGCGTTTACTTCGTGGGGCATATAGTGAGCGTTATCGTTCGCGACGGTCGTGTCATGTGAGCCACACGTAGCAGGTAGTTTTATATCAAGTCAGTCACTGCGTCTACGCCCATTTCCAGTCATCTTGACTATGTCTCGGAATTGGAAAATGGTGGGTTTGGGAGGACAAAGGCAGGTGCAGTGCCAGCGCCCTTCACCATAAACCAATCCAAACCCTCAGATCACAGTTTCCTCGTTACATGCGAGGCTAGCGTCCCGCTTACTGAAGTGCTTCGATGTCCAACGTAGTTGAAATCGAAACGACTAAATGTTATACGAAGTCAAAGTCCACAGTGGAGGTGAGATGCTGGAATAAAGAGGTGCGTTCAAGTGGTAACCATGGCACGACTAATGCGGAGGTTTTAACGGACATTAGTTGAGTCACGATACTGACGGCACGGACACTGGCTAAAAAAACACTGGACACATGTTTCGCTTGTTTTGTCACCGCATGAAGCAGCTGCCAGAGTCTCGGACCACCGCTGGATCCCCCAACGTTCCCCATGCACTTTTCAGCACATAATCCAGTGCCCAGTGTTAAGCTTTTTAATTTCCTTAGAAATTAATGAGCCGACTTGGAGTAAATCCTCCGGAACACACGCTTGCAGACCGGCCTCAAAAGTTGATAGAAATACTTGAGCTGAGCTTCATCAGTTCCAGCGGAATGGCAGTGTAATATTCATAAGCTGTAAATAGGTAATCAGTTGTAAACACATGCTGCTCGATTCACCATACTCTCAACGAGAGTGCAGACACATATATAATGCAACAACGATTTCAAAACTGAGACTGCCGGAGCGATATCAGATGGCTCTGTCCAATCATGAGGACGAGAAAGTTTAACAATCTGCTTGCCTCTAACACTGGAAATAGCAAATATGCGGCGAACGTGACAATTTAATTGGTGAGAGGACCACCCTGCAGAACATATCGTTTACTGCGTGGAAACCCTCCACGCCATGGTGAAGATCAGTTGCATCGGGCTGACATCTGGCCGGCGAATTAATTTTTTATGACTCTACAAATCTAAATATATTTTGTAGGGAATGCATGCAAATATCCTTCCATCTGCTTATCTGACGATAAATTGAGTCTCCCCCAGTTTGCAGACAAATGGACGGCAAATGGGACAAAAAGAGTTTACGGTCCGTAAATCATCTGTGTAAGTGTAACGAGAGGTTGCGACGAAACTAACCTAAGAACTGGGAAACCGTTTAACACAGGAAGTGACCCTGTCTTCGGTTATATACCTAGGATAAGACGTAATTTGCCTTCACATAAGTAGGAGGGTGGATATTTTGGCGCATGCTTTCTGCATAATACAGTAGACATGCCATCTAATGAAATGTTGACTGGCATTCTGAAATATGTTTCCACTTAGAAAAGATCACTTAATTTGGGCTGCAAAACTAATAATCGTGCGGCATAATCTGAAATTATTGCAGTCACGCCGTGATGCCGGTTTTTGGACGCATTTCCTTACGACTGGCTTCAAGAACTACACTCTGTGGAAGGTGGCTACTTAAGTGGTAGGAGTTTTTCACATGAATTTTCGATGTTCATATAAAATCAAAAAATAGTTATAGAAAAAAGCACAGGAACGATTTCTTCTTCTACTCAGTTGGCAGCAAATCACGTTTTCTTTCAACTTTATGATCGAAGAAAAAATATCTTTCGGTTTAAAAAAAGTTTTCTATTACGAGTCTTTTCAAGACCGTGGAAGGTCGAACCACGCAGCATCGCTTATTAATGCTGCTCATAAACTGGATAACATCGTCCACATGAACTACGAAATTTTATGAGCCTTATATGACGTCTTCTTACCGGCGTATGGAAAAATATAATTTTCCTTACATATCAAGTTTGCAAATTGCAGTTTAGAAACTCTGAATGCAAGTGTAACGGCAGGTCGGGCATAAAAGTCTTTGGGAATTGAAAACGTTTCTTTAAAACGGAATGATGCTTTTTCTTCAAATACAAAATTAAAATCAGACGTAATTCGCTGCCCGATGAGTACAAGACAGAATATTTTTGAGCACCTTTTCTATAAAATATATTTGAGATTATATTGGCATCAGAAATCAATGGGGGACACTCATAGTACTTAAGTAGTCATTTGTTACGGAGGGTAGTTCATGCTGTGGCCCGAAACGGAGTACATCCAAAAGCCGACAGCCTGGCGTGAGTAGAATACTTTTCAATTACGCTGCATTTCAGAATTTCAGTAAACATTTCATGAAATAGCGCTTCTACTGCGCATATAACTAGACTGAGCAGGTGTGACCTGCATGCGGGGTAGATAGTTCCCAAAGTTGGTGATTAAATGTCAACTTAGGTCAAAGCCAAGATGGAGTGTTCCGAATGCCTCATGCATTCTTGGGAAGGTATAAAGTTGCAAAATACCGAGAAGTCCCAGTGACAGCCTGCCCACCTACAACCTCCAGGTCAGGAGGGCTTGAGCTGACTGCTCCATCGCAAAACATAGACCCCCTTCTCCCATTGCGGTACTAGTATCAGTGGATGGCAATAAAACCTGTGCCATGGGGCCCTGCTGCATAAAAGCAAGGCAACTTCTGCGACAAACAGCTAAAAATGCCAGTTCTTTGAGTATCCGAGGGCTCGGGCACAACAATGTGTGCATCAAAAGCGGCTCACGAATGTAGGCCCCTCCCC
>CACRXP010000048.1:175221-195557 GCA_902702965.1 Spirometra erinaceieuropaei | reverse complement strand
GCCTGCGCACGAAGATGGTATAGTCAGATCGGGTAGCAGATTGAATGCTAGGCTTAGCGAGCGCGCTGCAGTAAAATCACCCGGCGGAAATCAACACGCCCCTACCTACATGTTGCGCGGATGCCAAACCCGTGACCGGCTGGTAAAAACAAAACTTTGCATGGAGGGGAGATTACTCCTCTCAGCGTCAACGACCCTCGTCAGGTCCCCCATACCCGTAGCTCAACCTCTTCCTGGCATGCACATCCCCTAGCTGCGAGTCTCCTTAGTCTCTACAGTTTGATAGAAAACGAGTTCTCGCTGAGACAGATCACAGTTGTACAAACACTAGTTTCCAGCAAACTTTCGTCAGGCCTGTGTCTCGGGCGAACTTGCGTAACGTGATAAGTTCGTTGCTCATGGTCAGCTCGAAAAGTACTTTCAGCTGTGGAGGAACAGTAGGTGGTTTATCTCATGAAATTACAACCGAAATTCTAAAATGTGTTTTGGATTAGAAAAGGTTACACTGATAGGGGTGTAATAGTGATTATCATACAGCACACTCTCAGGATGTTTCATTCAGGTCAGAAGGTCGGCTTTCGAATGGGATCCATTCTGACCACCTTCAAAAAGTCCCACTCGTAAAAAGGACTACTTAAGTAGTACGACCTTTCCCCGTTTAAGTTAGAGGCTCTTATAGATTCTCACATGTTTCATGGAAAACAAATTATGTGTCCTTCGAATTTCAGGAAAAAGTATTTTTTGTGGTAGAAGGGTGCTCACCGATAGTTCTTATGGAACTCATTGGTTAGGGGCTCTCTCTCGAGACCAACCAGCAGCCGCACAGCGGCGCATGATATAGGCAAAATGGCATTACCGACAAAGACAATGGAGACTGGAATGGCTGTTTCTGGCTTTTTAGCGTCGTCAGTCCCGAGGTGTAGGACACCCAAAAGCTCGAACTCGCGGCCTGTTAATTAGAAGTCCAACGCCTCAAACCACTGGGTCACGGGCTCGTTGTCCTGTCGGTTTCGATCGCGAATATACAACGATAGAGGGCTGACGACGGCTAATAAGCCAGAAATGGCCATTCCAGTCTCCCTTGTCTTGGTCGGTAATACCATTCTGTCTATAGTATTTTTAAATTTATAAACACTTCTTAAATTCTCGAATAGCTCTGAACAAGACCCGCAGTTGCACTCGTTTTTAAGGTTTGTAGTCTACACAAGACACACCAGCGCATTCGTCACTGCAGTAAATTCCACGTGTTCGAATCAGCACGACGCGCTGAGATGGAAGGATGCCCACCCATATGACAAGTTAGTCAGGCCGCAATGGCCCCTCCGTAGTGTGACTTCTACGACACTCCCACTGGTGGTGAATGTTATGGGGACCGTATCGTATGTGGCGCGCGTAGACGGATTGCCTGACCGTGCCAACTGAAGCGCCCGCGCCTACCAGAGCTCGTTTTGACACTTTCTTGCTGATGGAGCCAGGTAGGTGAGGGAGGAGAGTGAGTTAGATGCTACGCAAGCCGCCGTCCTGCACGCACTTCATGAGGCACACGGTAGGCATCGACGCATTAGAGGATGTGACTTTCGGACAGTGTAATTGGCCAGAGTGAGGACATTGTTGAGAATGTTACCCACCATTCTATGAGGCCTAACCCAACGACCGCTATAAAGAGTAATTTCTGGAAGGGTGGATGGATTCTAACACCCTCGAATCCACGGACTACAGCAGACCGTCCACCTGTAAAGCCGCCCCGAATGGAGGGTTGTCACCCATAACGCCGCGCGAATTGTATGGGGTTGTTTGAACGAAGTGGACATATTCGGCGCGAATCTGGGGTGGGCGATGGTGCAACTGCGTGTCGGCGAAAATAGCCGGCCCCTTCCTTCTTCATCGCCAACCCCCCTCCCGCAACTCCTTCCTTCCTCTGTACGTCGACACCTGCCACGGCCCTCCCATGGAGCTGCCCACGGCGTTGCGTTCCCCGCCGATTGTTTAGCAGACATGTCAGTGTCACCTCTCTGCTCAAACTCATTCCATTTGTATAACTATCCGTTACCTACTCTAGTATGCATTTATGGCCACCGAATTCTCCTTCTATCTCTTGGCCTAGATGAGGTAAGTAACATGTTTAACAACTCTATTCAGATCGGTCTTGGCCAGGATCTCTTCCCAGTGCTTCGCTGACTCGGTATGTGTTACCCTCGAAGACCCGAGCAGATCTGACAAGGACCAATGACGTCGAGGGGAGTGATTTTCTATCAAATCACAAGTTAGAAATTACTACGCCCTAGCAATCAGACTTTACGCCAAATAAAAGCAGAAACAGAGTCTGCTGGACGAAAGGTAAACTAGCCAGATGGTGGGTTTGCGCAGAAGTGACTATTAAAGAACCGGAACACTAAAGGACTCGGCGAATATCCGGAAAGTAAGGTCAGTAGAGTCTAAATATACTCCTGTCAGCAAAGATGACGCCCACTATACGCGAAGTGCAAAGTAACCTCAGATCTAGGCAAATCCGTTCTATTAAAAGGCGTGACCTAACTATCCGGGCGACGTAAGCACACGTTTGCTTACCTGTTAATTAGAAAGTTCAAATGGAAGATTTTGGCGCCTGACAGGTCGTAGGCATGCGCTGACTATATAAACAAGGCATGCTTGCCGTCATTTTTTTTCAACTGCAAAACAACTAGTTAAAAGGCAAGTAAGTTAGTTCAATGCTTAACGCGAAGTTAAAAAATTCTGAAACTGTCTTTTTCAACATTCTGAATCAAAAAGTCTTCGCAGGAAATTAGCATGTAAATCAAAGTGACGTTTCAAAAGTTGGGCAAACTTGCGTCGCACAAAGTTTGCAGTCTGAAGATCCTTTTCAAAAATAGCCCGTTTCAGGTTGGTCGAAAGGCCTTGAGAAACGAATGAGCATAATCTTGTCTGCCGGCAACACACTCATCATCAAGCAGACAGGTTAGGTTAATGTCCGGGCGCACTTACGCATGGTATGCCGACAAAAGTTCATGTAGCGACGGTTAGCCCCTCGCAGGAAACGAGGACAACCACCGAACTGAAGGCGGTAAATTGGATCGTAGTAAGGAGGACTTGCGCTGCATTTATCTCACTTCCGTGTTCACCGTGTCCCAATGATTAGATTAGGTTAAGATGACCGGAGACTGGAGTGGGTGAAGTGCCTGGAGTCATGACTGAGTGTGCCTGCTCCTTAATACCACATGAACCACAGTTGCAATAAGGGCTAAATTTCGGAGGAGACATTGCAGCCTCTCGACAACTCTTTAGTTACCCAGCCTTAAGGGGACGGCACAGGCCAATGTAGGACCGCGTGCCATTCATCTGGGCCTAAAGGTTTGTAAGCGTTTGCTAGGCCAATATTAGCAAACCATGGCTGTCGGGGCCTGGTATGCGCTGGCAGTTCTCTGACACCTGGTGCCCTGCCGGTAGATGCGCTTGCGCTCCCGCTGGATATACACAAGTCGTGAGCATGGTTGACCAGTCAGTCATTCACGTTTTTTCTGTTGTTTTTGGTGGTCAAAATGCAAGTCAATTGCTGTGTTGACCAGGGGGTGTGGAGTGGAACGCCAAGCTGCGGGCTCGACCGCGCCATCCACCAGCGCCCTGCCCCGACTCCGGTCTTCTTGACTCTGTCTTTACATCGGGCCCAGGTGAGGAAAAGTAGAGAGTGCGGTAGACACTGCGCAAGTCACCGTGCCTGCTCTACCTTGCTGTGGAGCACACGGTGGACATCGTCGGATGCGACGGCTGAACTACCATATCACTAGTCTCCGTCTCCGGTCTTCTTAACCTTGTCTTGACATCGGGTCCATATGAGGAGGGGAGGGGAGGGGAGAGAGAGCGGTACGTGCAGCGCATGTCCGCACTCACTAATAAACTAAATCCCGCGCAAGCCACCGTGCCTGTTCTACTTTGTTGTGGAGCACACGGTGAACATTGTCGGATGCGACAGTCAAACTGTTATAAGTAGAAAATGAATTTTGCAGTGGTCTGGATCAGCTGATGTTCGAAACGCAAACAGAGCAAATAGCGCATGAACTCCATGCGTATTTCATGACAAGATAATAATGCACGACAATAATACAAGCAGTATCATGAAATACTAGGCAAAAAATTATTTTCGTGAAATCGTACCTATCTTGGGGACAGTAGTTCCACCATACTCCTAATAGTTGCTATATATAGACAGTAAATGTGCTAACTCGTGAAATGTTAACAGAAATTCCGAAATGGCTTTTCGACTCGAAATGATAACTTTAGTGGGGTTGTACTATTAATCACCCTGCAGCATAATTCCAAGATATGTTAGTCATATTAGGATGCCGGTTTTGAACGAACTTCTTTCCAGCCGCATGCAAAAACGATACTTTGTGAAAAATGATTACTTATATAGCATGCATTTTTCTCTTTGATTTTCAATGCTTTTAAAACATGCATAAAATACTCATCTTTGCGCATTTGATATAAAATGACGTCTTCTTTCAATTTTATATTCGAGAGAAGGATATAATTCAGATTAAAAAAGTTTCTAACTGTGAGATTTTCTAATACGTGCACTTGAAAAGTTAATAAAATGGATCAAATCCACCGCTAAATCTCATGAACCCCATATGGTCTCCCATTAATACCGTCGACAATTGTATGATTTTTCGCACGCGGAAAATATACGGCTTGTAGTTTGGAAACCCGGAATGCAAATGTGACGACAGGCCGGGTTCAAAATTAGTCCGAAATTGGAAGTTTTTTAAAACCGAATTATACCCTCCCTTCGTGTATAAAATTGAGAGACGTAATTTTCTATTTAGTCAGCAAACAAATGAATGCTTTTATGCATAGTTTCCATGAAATAGGAATGAATTTTTAAGGACATCGAAAATCAATGAGAAAAACGCATGCTACTTAAGTAGTCTTTTTACAGAGTATCATTTTTGCATGTAGTCAGAAAGGAATTCGTTCGAAAGCCGGCATCCTGAGGTAACTAAATTGTTATAGAATGATGCTAGACGATGATTAGTTTTTCAGCCAAAGTTAATTAATCTTTTCGAAACGAAGACGAATTTCGGTCGACATTTGATGGGTTAGCCCACCTACTGTAAATTTGGTAGCGCGGCACGCATTGGTCGCGACCGACGGGACAACAAGCCCGTGGTTCGACGGTAAGGGCACTTGATTTCTAACCAACAGGTCGCGAGATCGAGCCTCAGGTGTTGCATGCCTCGGAGTTAGGTATGGCTGGCTGACGACGTCTAATAAGCCAGAAATTGTTATTTCAGTCTCCCCTGTCTTTCTGGGTAATGTTATTCTGCATATATAAAGTCAGTGGGGAGAGACGTTTGACGACCAAATGAGTTATAACCGAGCACTCACCGTGAGCCATCCTCGGCAAGCTTGTCCAAGCAAGGTTGAATCATAGTCTCGAATTCCTTTGCGTCCGAGAGTAGGCGTCCCAGCTCCAAGAGCGGTGCAACGCAGGCGGCCCGGACGATGCGCTGACTGTCGGCGACCAACCTACAATAGGAGAAAAGTCCCGAAGGAAGTTGAGAAAAAATTGAGCAAAGGAGGAAGCTGCAACATCTCAGAGAAGGATGTGCAGATCCCGGTCGCGTCCACTGAGGAAACAGGTGTCTTGGAGTCATCAATGACCAAACAAATACGGGTTGCTCAAATGCCTGATGCAATTGCCAAATTATGGATCAATTTACGCGGCGTTCGAAGTCTTAGGTAGCACAGCCGGGGATTGATCCTACCTCTCACAGCTGAACCCAAAATCCTAAAAGCTTCCAAAATAACAGGCGGGATCGGAGCCAAGCAACGGTTTTCGACCAAACTTTTGCTCTAAAACGGGCAGATCTTGTATGCAAACCAATTTATGCAAAATTCATCAAGAAAATCCTGGCAATGATGCTTACCTATATCCTAGTCATTCGCAAGGCCCACTCTAGGCATCCCCGGCTGTCTTGTCGGTAGTGGGTTAACTTACTTCCCCTGCTGATAAAAGTTCCCTTCCCAAGTCCCACATTTTTCTCCTTGACAGAGAGGCAGACGATGAACCATCTGGGATGGAAATTTTTGAAAATACCGGTGTGCCAGAGATTCGACGTACTCCTGCAATGACCACGAATTTTCTTCGTCCAAACTGCAATATTTCGAAAAAACTGCCGTCCACCAACTTATTTGCTCCCTGGGTGCAGATTCGGACCTTTAACAGATTGGAAATATCACGCATAAACTCCACGCAGGAAGAACTTGATCTATTTGATGCCTTCAAACCTTATGGGCAGGGTCTTTCCAACGGCGTAGGTCCCGGGGGAACGGCCATTAATACGAACAGCCGGCAATTGCAGCTGTAAAAATTGTTCGGAAGGCGGGGTCCATTTGCTTGATGCAAAAATGCACTCCGTGCTCATCATGAAGGTGGGATCAGTGTCTCGTGCAGAGGGCTGCCTAGGACTTACCAACATGATAGTGCAACCTTATTTTGCCATGTCTATTTACTCCCCAAAAGGCTTGACAACCGAGGGCGGCGAGATCGGAGAATTGCCCGAACAGGCGTTGCAATCGTCCCCGTGATTATAGGGTATGAGAATCTTACAAACGCTCTTGGTCACCATCGACGCATCAAATAGTTAACCACATGGTACTCATTAACGCTGTCCGTCTCAGTACATGGTTTACGACCGACTACTATGTGCGGCAGTGAGCATATGAGTCATCCACTGCTAGATGAGCGGGGGACGCGGTGATAAAGCTGACCTAGATTTGGGCCGTGGTTTGGCGGAGACAGTGTTTAGCTGGTGAGGTCCAGTCGTTTGAGGAATTCCGCGACGGCCAGACAATTCTGGAGCCGTCGTGGTAAAGTGCGTTGCGCCAACCCCACGCACCCTTACTACTGCCATCCTGTAAGGCTAAGTAAATATGGCTGAGTATGGGTGTGTTCGTGTACTGACCAAGCATGAATTCGAATAGCCTACACACGCGTGTTGATTTCTCAACTCATACGGGAGACTACTAAGTAATAGGTGTTTTGGCAGATTTGCGCAGTTCATCTAACCAAATTGTAAAAAACTAGGCCGCCTCGGTGGGATTCGAACCTACGATAGCCCGGGCAAGACCTGAGTACAGCCAGTGCTCTAGCCCCCTGAGGTACGAGGCCCTGACCAAGAGCCATGAGGTTAATCACACTTGGGTCAAGTTACCCGCCCCACGTAGGCAGTCCACAAGTTCTGATACAGCAAAGGGACTACTCAAACAACATTTCCCAAGCAACAAATCCAGAATCCGCCAGAGGACCACCAGGCTCACAAATTTAAATAAGTCATTTGAAACAGATGCAATTAAGTCGATGGACTCGGTTGAGTTCTCGTTGCTCAGGCGGTTAGAGCGTTCGTCGTAATCAAGTGTTGCCCTCACTGTCCTGGGGTCGGATCTCACAGAAGGTCAGCTAAGTGACAACTATTTGGCGTGCCACACCGGCAAGAGTTAGCATGAGACGACACTAGGGAATCGCATCTTCATCTTCTGAACTAGGGAATCACTGCAATCAATGCTTGTCTAAATGTTCCAGCCACCACCTTTAAGACGTCCCGACAGCTGCAAAGTGCACAGACTTACTACAAGCACCTCGTGAGACTAGCTAATTACAATCCAAGTCCCCATCGTCCCACGGGAGGACAGACTACCTGTTAACTTATCTGCTAGGTACCTGGCGCGTCCACAAGTGGTGAACGTCCGCCTTGCTGTGGGGCACACGGTGGGCATCGTTAAAATCGACTAACCGACAGTGGAACGGTCTTCAGCGAAAGTTATACACGAAATGAGCAACTAAGCAGTCGCGGACCAGCAACGACAGAGGGCTGTGGTCTGGCCCTATATATTGTCGACAAGTCTAATGACAGTACCATGGCATGGTGACCGTAGATTGCCGCTAGATAAGTTCGCTTAAAACCGTTGGCTTGCGGTCAGATTTTTCGCCCAGTCCTAGAGGCGACTACCTCGAACAAACAATCCGAGCGGCTGCTTGCGACTCAACTGCACTCAAAATTCCCAAGAAACCTCCTGAAGCGTTAGAAGTAGGTGTAAGACTGCTTCCCAAAGTAGTGGTGATCATCAGCATATTAGGCCAACGAAACATAGGCAGCAGTCCTATCACCAACGAAATACCTAAGTGATAGTAAAGCGTACATTTTCTAGCACTCGTGTCAGACCGAAAAACGTTCGATCCAAGAATGTGCTACAGTTAGCAGGGCCCATGTCCTGCGATCAGATGTTAGGCGTACGTTAAGTGCCATCGACGTGGAGTTTCGTTCCCCACAACACCGAGCACCATCAAGCTCGGAATTCTCTCTGAGTCAGGCTTTACCGCGTCTGCGCATTTCTTAGGGCGGGCGACCCACGAATAATGAAAGATGTTCAAAGAGATGAAGTCCCGGACGACTTCGGCCGACGGAGGACGTAACTGAATAGGCTCGAACGACACAACTTGTGGCGTGACCGACAGGCAACATCATCGACCGGCGCTGAGGCACCACGTTTGGGTACGCATTTCGTGTGGAAACCACAACCCCCCCCCCCCTGTTGTAACACACCTGGACGGGCTTCAGTTAAACAGTATGCAAAAACCATGACAGTCTGACTTTTAAGGGCTGAAGGGCTATCTACTCTGCGCGCAGCAAGAAGACGGGTTACGTGTGACGTGACAACCAATTCTCCCGTTAGTCGGTGTCTAGATCACGTGATATAACGGCGAGAGACTACTATCACGCAGTCTCATGAGCATAGGCAGAAGCAGAAGGACGGAAGGAGGCAGACGGAGGGACAAGTACGCGATCACAGACCACGACCACAGAGAGAGGAGGGGAAAACAAGTCTGGCCAGGTCATTAAGGCAGGCAGGGTTCTTCCCAGAATAGACAAGTAGGTCATCTTAGCCAACTCGCTGGTCATCTGGCGTGGGCCTTCCTTGTCTTCCATTCCACTGTGGGTCTATGTGCATCTTCGATTTTTCTCTTCGCATTTTATCGCACACCCGAACTTTTCTGTACTCTTGTCTAAATATACCAATACACACACAACAACAACCTGTTTCGACATGGGGCAATGCGTGCTCTGATTTAGCTGCAGTTTGACGTCGGTCGTGCATCAACCAGTTTTATGTGCCTGAATCCGTCTTATCCAGGGGAGATAAACGTCTAGGAATGAATTATTAATCACCGCTAGCCGGGCGCGGATTCACTCGGGCGACAAGCACCATCAACAAGAAGTAGCTCGGAGCTCTTCGGAAATTACCCGAGAGGACCCCCACTTTATACAACAACCTGGTGCTAGAGAGGACTTTACTACTATCGGTGAGTCTGTACGACAATTCACCTTTATCTTTTTTATTATTCCTTTTCTCGTCAATATTAGTAGGTCAAACGCAACATCAACCGCTTAAGGCGAAGTTTTTCCTGTATATATTACTGTTTTGTAGTTTTGAATATTGTTTACACTACACTACTGATCGTCTGACAGTCCTCGTATGTCGTAAGTCTGGGTGAATAGCAACGACTTTCCGTCAGACTCGGTTGCTGCTACAAGATAGACCGGTTGGGGAAAAATGATAGCATTTGAAGTAAATCTTCGACCTGAAATCCTCGAAGAGGTTGCGTGCAGTACTGAGTCGACGGCTCGATTTGGGTTTACAACAGGTACGCGGGGGAGGGAAGAGGGCGTGAGGTTAATTCGACTCGTGATCCGCGCTCAGATTCGCTTTAATGACGCGACATGTCAGCACATTCCCTACTACATTAAAGCTGACGCGCTCAAATATATCACGACAAGCTAGGGGTCGCGGATGGGGAGGTTGTCAACTAATTGGGCCCTTCATAGGGCCGAGTGCAGTCTGTAATGGTTCGTACCTATTGTGGTCTTCAGGAAATTCATGCCCATGTGAGTTCCCCGCCACGCCTACAACAGGGCGGTACATTTGTGACAGGAACCGGGTCGTTAGAAGACCTGTTTGCCCTCGTCAAGTACTGCACACAACCCCATCACCGGCCGTTCGAATAACTCGGACACTGGATCGGTGTATGAGTGAGGGAAGGGTGGCAGTAGGGAATCTAATCCCACGGCAAATCAGCGCATTCCTCGCTATAGCAAAATTGACGCGCTTGAGTCTATCACGACCCGCCATCAGTAGTGGCTGAAAATGATGTCAACTGAGGGGGGAAACACAGACCCCCCCCTCTTCACTGGACTGAGAATCAGGCTGCATTGTCTCTACTACAAATCCTTTTGATGCAGGGTCCGAGACGCTTTTACAGATACAGTTTGTGTGGGTGCAGAGACCAGAACTTTCGTGGCGCTCAACAGTAAGTCCGAGCAAAGCTGACTGAAAATACTGAGACTAGGTTCAGTATTTTACTTGGCTTAGAGATTGCACCTGGTGCGGTCCACGCGCCTGTTTAAGACAGCCGTGTTTTTTCTCCGAGGTGGGGGGCATATAAACAGAAAAGACAGCTACTTGACGTTCGGAAACTGGTTTGATCGCAGCGCTAACAGAAGTGGCACGTATGCAGTCAGGCATCACAAGTCAGAAGTTTGCGTACTGCGCGCTCCACTTACGTAGGGCAAAAGAAGTGTTTGGTTTATTCTAAAGGACCTGCCTGTGGCAATTATCCTCCCGCAATCCGAATTGAAATCATGATTCAGAGGCTTCTGTTACTGTCCTACTGAAATTTTTCGCGGTGGGTTACGGCGATGTACGCCGAACGTTTTGAATTAGGCAGCTTTTAAAAACTCACTGCTACTACAAAAAACCCCAGCGGTTTTCCTTCATCTTAAATGGTGTCATGAGCATGCTCTATGTCTACTGTTTGGGGCAAGCAGATTGTTGAACTTTTTCGTCTTTGTGATTGGATGGAGCCATCTGACATCGTTCCGGCAGTCTCAGTTCTGAAATCATTGTTGCGAGTTCGAGCCTCGGGTGTTCCACACTTCGGGGTTGGGTATGACCGGCTGACGACGGCTAATAAGCCAGAAATGGCCATTCCAGTCTCCCTTGTCATGGTTGGTAATAACATACTGCCTATACCATGCACCGCTGTGCGGCTGCTGGCTGGGCTCGAGTGAGAGCCCGTAAGGCCCAACGGGACGAGTGGGTTCCGTAAAAACTATCGGTGAGCGCCCCCTACCATTATAAATATATGGTAAATGTATTATACCGTACTCCCGACAAAGATACTTGCTAAAAGCCCAGACACGTGTTTCGCCGATATTCTGCCGCTGCGTGACACAGCTGTGAGGGGTTTGGCTCTTCAGCGGGACCCCCAGTGTTCTCTAGCGGTTTCTGGTATATGAACTCCAGGGAATAATCAAGTGAATAATTTCAGAAATTAATCCGGGACATATGTATATACTTTCGAACCGAGCCTACATGTCTTGGGGGACTTAATCCACGTTCGCGGATTAGCTTCCCGGAAATTAAACAAGGTAGCAAATCAGGGCTGCCCAGTATGCAAGATCTGAAGGCTTTTTGTGCTCGGGAATGAATAACTGACTTGATAAAGATTAGTGAAGACCTAGATTACGATCACAGGGCATGGACTGCAGTGATTTGTAATGTCGTGGACAGTGAGGTCGACCACAGATGCACTGGTGATGGTCGATGCAAAGATTTGCAGGTAGCCGGTAGGCTGCACGAAAAACCTATTAATAGATGACAAGACAGAAAGCTGGTCGTGTCTACTTCCTGGATGAGTGTACACATACGTGACTGTAAAGGCTGAGACCGTGGAGGGAGAATGGGTAAGGTGATGATAATGTCACATGGTTGGATAAATGTGGAAAACCAATGACGGGATATATATATACACGACGGTAGAAGATGTTAAAAACTCACCCCACCAGAATGGGAGCCAATTCCGTTTTAATATCCGCACCAACCAGACGACAGAGTTCAACTAACTGTTGGATTGCGGCTGATCGCACTAACGGCACTTCTTCCTCATTGTCTGACAGATGAATCAGCCGACTGTAAAACGAAGCGGAGGAGAAAAAAGCGCGTTGATACATCTGCAAAACACGCCTTCACCTAAAAACGCGGATATTTCCTACGACAACCAAGTGGTGACACGGGTCTGTCGTTTTTCGGCCGTCAGAATTTACCTAGTTTCAATCTTAAGGATAAGGCGAGAGCAATAGACAAAACCGTATAAAATGGGAAAGTAGCTGCTAGCGGGACGAATAGCTGAGTTATCATTTGTCGAAAATAGCCAATCACAGAGTTGTTTCGCGCACCTTGGCTCGCTGTAGCGTAGCTTGGCAGACGCTTGGAATACCTACCATAGTTTCCACGTCACGTGTCTCGTCTCATGCGGTCTTGCCTATTTAAGTGCTTGAATTATTGCAAAACTATGGAACGTCCTTGTGCTGCACACTGGGAGTATGAATAAGAGAATATAGGCCACCCAGTGGGTTTCAGATTTACGTCCAAGTAAGCTGGAGTCGAATTTTCAGCTCACTTGGTCTGCATAACTGCAGAGGCAGTCGGGGCAGTAAATACGAAACATGGCACTAGATTGTGTTGTCGTTTACCGTGTATGAGTCGCCAGGTCATCACAGGCCCGCTCGATGCGTCGGGATCGTCCTGCACTTCAGCGGCATTCGTACTCTATGGTAGGATGTTTAATACCTCCGGCTGTAAACGTCAGGCCGGCGCTAACCCATGAGCTAATGGCTTTAAGGTGATGCTCACCTTGAGTGGAAGGATAGTGCAGACAGCAAGCGTTCTTGGCTCCCATGAACGCCAAACTGGTCAGGCCTTCTTTTTTTAATCCAAACGACACCGAACAGTAAGGCAAAGAAGCGGAACCAGAGATGGGAGTTTATTGGACCTGTTTGGAGTAGGCGTACACGTAACTGGCAGAGTCGACCCGGACTGGGACGGAACGGAGGAAAGACTGGGTAGCCGAAGTCAATTTTGATCGGGTGGAAGGAACTGCTTACGAAATTTGGGACAAAGTACAGGTGGGCGCAATAGGCCACCGAAAATGATATGAGGATGTCCTGCACCGCGGTAGTCACTCTCTGACTCACGACAATGATTAATTTACCCTTCTCTGCACAGCATATATTCTCAGGCCGTAGGCCTACAGTCGCATCCGTTCGGGCAATTCCTGAATCGTCCACTTCACCCCCTCATTCCTTGCATGATGGAGTCATTTCGCCAACTAGCGGATTGGTGGGCTGGGAGTCAGGCTGCAACGGCAACTTCTTAACACGCGTGTGAGGGGTCTGTGTGTGTGTTTTACGGGTAGTGCCTCTCAGTCGATGACCGACTGGTTATCCAACCTTTAAAGAGTAATGGCCCGGCTAAATGCAGGGCTGCGTCTCACACTGCCGGGCATTAAGAATTGCATGCGTCTGCTATGCCATGATACAACAAACCATGGCCCTCGCAGCCTGGTGTGCGCTGGCAGTTCTCTGGAACCCGGTTACCTGCCGATGGATGCGCATGCGCCCCCACTGGGGATACAGCTAATGCGCATGGTGGCCCCGTGACCTTTGTCATCCTTCTCTTTCTGAGCCCCTTTTTGTTGTTGGTTAAAATCCTGGTCGAGTGTTTGTTGTGGACCACGGGGTGTGGTTGTACGCCTAGGTGCGTGCCGGCCGCGCCAGCCGCCTGCGCCCTCTCCAGCCTCCGGCCTCGGCTGCCTTGATATGGGGCCCAGGTGGGGAAGAATGCAGTAGACGTTTCGCAAGTCTACTCTCACTATAAACTAATTCACGCGCAAGCCATCGTGCCTGCTCTCACGGTGGACATCGTCGGAAGAGACGGCCGAACTGTCATGACTACTTGGGTATCGTCCATCCCTAAGACACGCATTCACGGATAACAATGGCCCCCAAAAATGCGCATATGGGCTGTTGGCAGAAAAAGAGGGAGGGTTTGGTCGACATGTATACATTTGGCGTAAGACGTTTGAAACCGCAAACAAAACTGTTCATCGCCGGGAGACTGGCGAGTCCAGCCCACGGCCTGGGAATGCATGAACCACCGTGCTTGGTGTGCTGACTGTCCACACCAATGCCGGCTTTGACGTGTTTATTGATTTTCAGGAGTCATTCATACCTGCTTAACCATGGTTGGAATTTCCTCCAACCTCCTTTTCGGAGGCCTGAGACTATAAGACTCGACAGGTCCCAGAGCCGAAAAAAGATCACGGACAACGTCAATCACCAACAAAAGGTGCTAATGACTAGCGCCAACATTAACGCTGGCAGCCAACACGACAGGTACGATGCGGAGTGCGTAGGCGCACGTAAGGGGCTGCTGGCTGGTTAGCCTACGCGTGCGCCGTAGGAAGTTTTAGAACATTCTGGGGCGTGGATCGTATGGGAGGGCATTAGAGAACATGTACACTGTTCCCCGTGGCTCTGACTAGCGTTTCTTCTGCACACACACACGCGGTCATATTTTCTCAACTTGTGGCCAGATGAAAGGGCCAGACGTGTGGAACCAAAGCCGCAAAGTACGACTCGGAAACGCCAAATCTTTAACGGTCCAGTGAATGTCCATAGGTGGGGGGAGGGGGAAAGAAGGAAGAGAACAAGGGAGGGAACGAAGAGGGAGCCCAAAAAAAGCATGGCGTCCAGTCTTTTACTGAAATGAGGGCATTCATGCAGTATGGTGCCTTCTTAGGCCAGAGGAGGATGGGAAAAAAGGAGAGAATCATCACTAAAGGGCACAACTTACTATTTTAACTCAGACTGCAGTTTGGCTGGTACGAGGGGGTAACAGGCGATAATCATCTTACACACAACTTTCCGTGATGCGCAGAAGAGGTCCTCTAGAAGGGGACAAAGGATGCAAGATTAGGCAATGATCAAATACCAGTCGGTAAGTCGGCATCACCTAGTCCGTGGAAAATCTACAAAAAGGGCACTTGGCTTCCTACACACACACGAGTGTTCGGGGACTACGAGACTATGCCAAGAAAGTGTTGCGTGTGCGCTGCATTTTCAAAAAACCTAACAGGCAATCTCACAGAACGCAAATCATGAAAATATCACTAACGTTCCCCAACTTCAAAGCCAATCAGGACGGTACTTGATGAAACGGCTGTGTGAAGGCAGACGGACGAATTTTCTGCTAGTCTCTTGAGGAGGACGCCGAACATGCATCTAACGAGTCTCGAAACGGAGTTGATTGTCAGCATGTGCTAGAAAATTCGGTGTGCTTAATTCCGTCTAATTTAAGTAGTTCCTGGTCTCTGCTGCAGGCAAGTCATAAAACAGTTTCGAACAAGAAACAGTCTAGCTCATACGAACACCAGGGCGTAACCACGCCAACGCACGTCCAGAGAGTAAAGTAAGTAGATGAATCAAACGGACGGCCACCACGCCATTTGCGAAGATGCCTATCCGGAACGATCATAACCAACACGATTGGAAGGCGGGCTAGGTCTTGGAGGGTATGAGGCCACAATGTGAGGTTCTGTCATCAACGGTCTTGTCTGACCACCTCCGGTTCTCGATTCCACTGTGCGTCAATTTAAGCTAGGATTGGGGTAAGGGATGGGCCAATCAGTAAAGGCTACCATAACGAGGAGGCTGTATCCAACTGGCCTAGCTGACAATCTGATGACTGAGAAGTACTTTCGACAAAGACAATGGGCATGGGGATAGTTGTATCTCAGCTTAATTCCCTTGGTCCTTCCGACAACAATTTCAGGAACCGGACTTCACGGTCTAGCTGACAGGTTATCACGTTTAGTGGTGAACCCTAGTCAGACTCGAATCTCAGATTCACCGAGTCTGGAGTCGATGTGTGGCTGGCTGACGACGGCAAACAATCCAGAAACGGACATTCGAGTCCCCCACTTTCTGAAAATGGACAGCGTTTGCAGGAGGCGACCAAGTCGGGAGCACACCGATTCAAACCCCTAACTTCTTGAACGAAAAAAAACGGATGCATACAAGACAGCCAAGGCGTAGGAGAAAAAGGTAATGAGAAACTAACCCTCATGGATCTTGCGAATCAGCGGCAGGGCCTTCTTCTCGGCCTGCTCAGCATTGAATTTCGATACGATCGTGCAGAAGGCATCCGCGGCTGCCTGCGCGACAACGACCTCCTCCACGCAGACCAAAATTTCAGAGATTATGGGCTACAAGGAGAAGGGAGGGCAGTGACTTAACAGCGGCACTAGCAGCCTACCACTGACTGGCTAAATTCGTTGTAGCCTAAAGATTTGACAAGAAAATTCTGTGGACAAGGAAGAGTAGCATGATCAGGAAAGAGGACTTGCCAACGAGAGGCTTTACATCCTATCCAACAGAGCTCCCAACCACTGACGTGTGGGGGGGGGGGGGGGGGGACATTCCGGCCGCTTCACTCAAGTACTTGCCCCGATCAATTGGGATGAGAATTAAAATAGCGTGCAAGTTTCATTCACACCAAAGTCTGTCCCCGTTTAACATCGTGAGCTGCCGGACGCCCGCTTGAATAGGCTTCCAATGGGTCTAACCAAAAAAGGTAATATTCAGCTTCAAAGACTGGGGGGGGGGACTTTTAGGCTGGCACGGCCTCTTAATACGGTGACCTCCTATATGCATTCAACGGAAGTAACATTTTTCTCGATACACCTGACTCGAAATTCTCCCTTTCAAATTATGTGCTGTCAAAGGATACGCCAATAACAGTCGGTAGACACCTTAGATCAACAGCAGATGGGGGGGGGGGCTTGGCCGTAGACTCCCACATTGCGGCATCTTTGTCAAATCATTCAGTGAGCACGCGATCACTTCCGGAACAGACAGGATATAGTGGGGGCTAGTTATACGCGGTCGGATATCGCTTCCTGATACTGATTTGGGTCGGTAAGAGAGAGGAGCCGGAACAGACAAAGCAATGGACCGTCTCAGGCCTCCCGCCACGAAGAGAGGACTGTGTTTAGTCGGAGAAATTTGCAAGCCTTATGGTACTGCCGGGAGAGTCAAGATCTGAAATGAGATGGAGTAGCCCCATTTGGACGCTCTCGTAGCCTGGGGTGCTGCCGACTGGTAGGAGGCACCAAACATGTCGTACATCAATGCTCACGGCGATGTACTCATCCTCTTCATCGTAACCATGAGCTCTGACTCGTGTGGGTTAATTGAATGCCTTGATTAAACTTATGAGTTTGGGGACACATCACCACGCTGCATGGCCTTTCAGAGGGTAATTCGGATAACCGACTTAAATTCAGCCGTGAAATCAAGGAAATCAAGGAAATGGACAATCGTGGCAAGATGAGAGTAATTTGCCGTTCTGTGATTCGCTGCAAGATGAACACCTGTTCAGTGGAGAAAAAAACCGTTTTGGTTTTGCTTATATGTGAGTGGTCGAGGGCACGGTGCCTTGTGCGCAACGTCGACTAGGAGTTCTAGGATGAAAAATTCACTTATTTTTCTCCGCGTCACTACCACGGAATTCGTATGACAAGGTGGCAGGCTGACTCATCAGTGAAGGAGGGAATCGAGTGTTCCAGAACTCCTTTTTTGTTCCCCTATATGAATAGCGGTGATTATCACACGAGCTGCGTCCGAGCGAGGACGGTTTACACAACTGATGTGTACGTGCGGTCCCGCATTTGTACCACGCATTAGTTGCAACGCTGCGGTAGTGCCCTAAACATTACCTGGTATCCAGGTCGTTATGGGTAGGCGGTAACAAGGGATGCTGGAAGTCCCCAACCACGGGAGGGAACAGGCTGACATGTCAATATTGAAATGGCTAAACGGGAGAGCATCCAAAGTAGGACTATATGAACAAGATGGAGGTACTAAAAGAATGCTGAGGAGACTCTCCCAAGGGTTGAGGAATTACTGGCTGGTCGACGACAGCGACTACCATCGGGACCTTCGCGGTTGGCAGGGAACCGCAGCACTGAAGCAGAGACCGATTAAAACTCGCAACTGGAATGCCCTCGCTTACAGGACCGGAAAATGCATGCGACGATCCATGAACGAGAACAGTAGTCTGGGAACGATGGCAAAGGCATGGTGATATTTCAAAACCAGTTGGCTCATTGCAGTCGGTGAAGTCCACGACTATGAATGAGGGCGCACCATCGGATAGGGAGCAGTCAGCAGCAAACGAAACCCACCTCCAACTCTCTTTGTCGACGGCATAGCAGTTGCAAGCGACGACGCCCACCGTTTGCCCCACGGAGTGGGGGGCACAGCACCAGTGATTTGCGCGTGAATTATTTTATACCGGACAGGTTTTAAGGGTATCTACTACACCTTCTCTCGCCTTCAGCCACCTTGCTCCGATGGGAAGACGCCCGGGAGGTGGGCGCGGTCGCAGTGGTGCCTGCCACACGCGACTTGGTCCCCACTCCAGATGTAGCAGGCTACTGTAATGGCGGCTCGGAGTTTACAGTTCGTACGACTACCTTTAAGAGCGAGTAGGCCACGCCAACTCGCCTTTACACACGACACGCGTAGTTTCTACGAAGGGTGCAACGGACAGCCGTTAAATCCAGAAAAATGGGCTCCGTCCCCCCCCCCCCACCCCACGAATGGCGTCTTTTCTATGTCTACCATAACCTTACCAGCCCGCGGTGGCTAACCAGGTGTTTTGGTGTGTATCAAACACACACCGATTCCTCCTCGCAGCTACAGCGCACATCACACATCCGGAGGGACAAGAAATAACGACAGTCCCCTCAAAAAGGAGTCGTTAAGGTGAGATGGGTTGCAAAAAAGTCAGTGTAGATTACTCACAATCAGGGAAACCGATCCTTCACCATCATTGCCAAGGACTTCGGCGAGTGAAGGGAGTTTCTGAGCGATAACCATTAGTACTTCGTCGTCACCCGCGCCGATCGCTTTTTGGACTAGTTCTGAGAAAAAGAGAGATCCAATAAGGCTGAAGACAAGTAAGGGCGTTACTTTATCAAGAGAGCAGTACCTACCATGAATGAGGGAGTTAAGAATCGTCACGAAAATGGCCAACCACGTGTATCATGGATTTTATGCAAAGATAACAAACGGAAGCCATTTTTTCAGCGCAGATACGCCAAGGTCAGGAAGGCGTTAGCTTGTTTAGTTCTTTCAGTGGTTCTCAATGAAGATTTAACCGGTTGCATAATGTGTAGACTCCGGAGCGATATTTAGCTAGTTTACGTGTCAACTGTGCAGACCGCGGCGCCAGAAATGAGCTCAAGACCCGCCTTTACTACGTTCGATCGTGGTTCTGATTGGTCACCTCAGTGTCGGCAACAGCTCTAGGGTTATGAAGAGTATACTTGGTTGACCCAAGTCCACTAAAAAAGCAAACATCAAGATCCACATGGATGCCGGTCACTTCGCCGGGACTGCTTAACGTTAAAATTAAACGGTCGTATGGGCTTGGGCAAGTCACCTTTAGTTAATATTCGGGTGTGGGTTATGTGGTATACATTCTAGTCGCATTTATGCCGTTAGTGTTGGCGAAACTAGTGGTCGTGTACTAGGATGTGTTCTGAATAACAAGGAAGTCAGTTGTAGTGAATTCAGAAATGGATTTCTTTCAGACGAGAATAAAGGCCTCAGCATTCTCGCATGAAGACAATTAAATTTTTGAGCAAGGGGAAATTAGCTAGTTTAGGTCGATGTCGTTGATGTACGGGCAAAATAAAGACAGAATGAAGCATCGAGTCGAACGATAACGCTGGTCGACTACTCGGAAATTAAGAGTTGGCGTAAGACCAGCCAGCAGACCATGCAAATATGCAAGGTCTCAGGTAGTACACTCTATTGACATGTGCGACATGGTCCGCACACTGAAAGGATACCTTCCAGGTGGTCATGGATGGTCAACATGCTCTCCACGTTTTGCTGGTCGTCTTTTATGAAAGACCGCAGCCATTCGGGAATACGACGGTCAGCAGCGCACACCTTAGTCATCAACTCAGGTGGTTTGGCCACATGTCAAGGAAAACAGAAGACGAAATTAGTTTTGTCTGGCAACTTTATAGAGTTTGTTACTTAAATAAATGGATGGAGGTAGTGAATTTCTGGATCTGAAATGAGCGGTATACGTGGGTGGGACACGGGTTGGCTAAACGTTGCGAATGAATCCGCTGTTAACCGGGTCACACCTAGTTAAGGCGCAAAACATTCCGTCAATTTCTAATTATACTAACAGAAAATAGTCGAAAATTACTATAAATCCCTTTAATTAGACAGAATCACTCCATTCATGTCATTTATGGGTAAGAAGATGACCAGGATGACCAAAGCAAATCGTCAAAGGGTGTAAAGCTCAAGTGTGAATCACATAGAGCTTGATTCATAATTCTAACGGCGAATTCTATT